>CAJQZJ010000315.1:4869387-4902813 GCA_907164525.1 Lophiomys imhausi | reverse complement strand
TTAAGAAACGCAAACTAATAGTCATGCAAGCGGGTCATTGTGTTAGGTACTATGACAGTCTATTATAGTTATTTTCTAAGCTAATCAGAAATAAAGCTGCTAAGAGACAAGCAACATTTGCTTATCCTAATACAAGAGATAGATAGGGCCTCTTCAAAAATCTCAAGAGATCTGCAGAATATGGCATTCAAAGATGTTTCCTTAACTTTAGATTTTTTTTATATTGAGACATATCAACCCATGACAGCACCCCCTATTGTACTCCAAGTAGAAGATGAGCATCGAAGAATCTCCAGTGGGAGATGATTGAATTAGTCGCAAGCCTATCTCTTGGTAGGAAAAGCCCCTTGCTCCAACTGTAGACAGAATGCTGCCCAAAAAGGACAAAACTTAGAAGCAGGTAAGTCGACAACCTAGCTTTGCCAAGACAGGGTAGGCAAGTCCTTCATAACCCCTGCTCTACAATCAATGTCTGTCAGAGAAACGGGGCCAAATGACTGAAGAGCGATGCTGTAATGTATGGAGAGAAAATGGGAACTGTCCAGTCAGCCACTGGTATGTCATTTCTTAGTTTTGGAAGCTGCAGGCCCTGTACTTCCTATAAAATCAGATATATTTATCCCTCTCAGGTCTCTGAGGTGGTTGAAGAATAGATAGCTAGAGTCTCATAATCAAATTTTGAGTTGTTTAGGAGTCAAGAGAGTGTTATAGTTCTAAGAAGATGCTTTTAAAATTGTGTTGCAAGGTAGTATGAATGTTGAGTTAGATATAGAACTTTAAACTCATGGAGATGGTTAGATAGTAGAATGTCAGGTGCCAAATACATATGGACTGGACATTGGGAATGTACGCTAAGCCATATAACCCTCATAACTGTGGCCTAATTACCTCTGTTGTTTTTTATTGTATCTATTATTATAAGAGAAAGAGCCATTTGTTGGACTGAAAGGGGGAGCTGTAGGGGGAAATAAGATATACATTAAACTTAAAAAGAAAAAAAGGGAAGAGGATGGGGGGTTGAGGGTGGGAGGGTGGGACTGGAGGGGGGAGTAGGGAGGGGATTGCAATTGAGATGTAACTTGAAGAAATAAAAAATAAAGAAAAAAAAGCTGGAAGTGTAATAAGTCATTATCTGCACATCAGATGGAAGGCCCTCATATGACTCTGACTCTTCTGGGACAATCTGCCTGGACATTCTAGCTTTTAGGACTGTGTGAGAGAGATTTTTGTTACTTATGAACTGCCTAGTCAATAACATTTTGTTATAGCAGCCTTTGTTAATCCCCCTGAAGAATATCATTGAATCTTCCTGTGTAGTGGCTGCCTGTTGCAACACTATTATCAACTGCAAACTTTTTAAAAGATTCTTGGTTTAACTTGAAGAAATTTTCAGGATCCTTAACCATCAGAGAAATGCATCTCAAGACGACTCTAAGATTCCATCTCACACCTGTCAGAATGGCTAAGATCAAAAGCTCAAATGACAGCACATGCTGGCAAGGGTGTGGAGAAAGGGGAGCCCTCCTCCATTGCTGATGGGAGTGCAGGCTTGTGCAACCACTATGATGGTAAGTCTGGCGATATCTTAGAAAACTTGGAATAGCTCTGTCTTGGGACCCAGCCATACCACTTCTGGGTACACATCCAAATGGTTCCTCACCAAACCAGAAGGACATATTCTCATCTATTTTCATAGCAGCATTATTTGTAATAGCTAGAAACTGGAAACAACCCAAATGTCCCTCAACCAAAGAATGGATTAAAAAACTGTACTACATCTACACAATGGAACACTACTCAGCAATCAGAAACAATGAAATTATGCAATTTGCAGCCAAATGGATGGAACTAGAGGAGCTCAAACTGAGTGAGCTAACCCCGACTCAGAAGAATGCACATGGTATCTATTCACTTATAGTCAGATTTTAGCTATATAGTACATGATATCTATACTACAACCAATGCACCAAAGGGATCATGGACATAGACTTTTTCTTTTTTCCCTGTCAATGAGACACTTTTCTGTAGTGGTGCTGTCTTGTAGGCCCACAGTGTATGAGGAGGCTCTTGGCCTTCATATGACTGCTGAACTGGGCGGGGGACTGTTATGTAGGGACAATCCACTCAAGGGGAGTGGGATGGAAGGGTTAGGGAGTAGAGGGTGGGAGGGTGGCATTGGGAGGGGTGAAAAGAGAACACTATGATGAAGATGTAAGCTGAAGCAATAAATAAATAAATTTTTAAAAATTCTTGGTTTAAACTGTGCCATCTGCAGCATAATACCACAGGGTCATGCTGGTCATGTCATTTCTATGTCCCTTAAGTATGAGGTTGATGGTGTTTCTTATGTACTTCTATACACAATGTTAGTTATGTGTTGCTACACAAAATAACTGACAAAAGCAACTTAAGGGAAAGTGGGGTTTATTGTGTCATATTAAAGGAGTACAGCTCATCAAATCAGAGAAGGCAAGAAGACAGGAACAAGAGCAGCTGGTCATACTGTATCCTCAGAGAAATAGAGAATGATGGATGCTTGTGATAAGCTTGATTTTTTTCATTCTGAAGGTCTAGCCCATGGTCAGGTACCATCCATATGTAGAGTGAGTCTTCTCACCTCAATTACCCCACTCTATGTACGTCCTGACGTACATCCCAAGAGATTTGTTTCAGTGTTGATTCTGAATCTCATCATGATGATGCTGAGATTAACCATCACATACACCCAGTAACATTATCCAATATAGTTTTCTGAACATGAAATAGACTGAGTAATTGAATTAATTTTACATTACACAACACCTCAGGGATGTTTATTAAAGATAGTTTCTAAATATTGTGTTAGGGTTGTTGTTTCCATGAAAATTTTTTGGCCAGGATTAAATGAAACCAATCTCCCAAAGTCATTTTGTGTCTATGAGAACCACACTTTTCTGAAGTTGCATGCTTCTTATTCTGAATGATCACTGTTTATTAATCAAAATGTAAAGAAAGCAGATAAACTTTTACTTGCTTTAAAGCAGTTAGTGGGGCATAGAGCACATAGGTGCTTTCCTTCTGCTTCTTGATCTCATATGAAGTTCTGAGCATCCTCCTTGCCAGTGATGGTTCCCATTTGAACATGTGATGGTAGGCAAAAGGAATGCACCGCTCTCTGGTTTATGTTTCCATTTTAGTTACCAAAAACAAAAAAGATAATAGGAAGACTGTGTATATAAACAAAGAACTAGTGTGTTTTTCTTCACTGTTGGTACTCACCACTTCCTAATAAGATAATGATGTAACAAATGCTACTAGGTTCAACTTCATCATTGAAGCCAAGTTTTTTTCTTTTCTTTTTTCTTTTCTTTTCTTTTCAAGTCAATGTTTAAATTGACCCTTTCATTTAAACTACCTTCCCTGGCAATGAGAACATTATTCAGTCCAGCAAACACTCATGACTCACCTAATGTGTGCCAACACTATTTGTGAAGTTAGCTGTAAGTGAAGAAAACCTCCTTTATTTTTTTCTTCAATCTGAGTATTTTCAGACTGTTTGTGTTCTGAACAATCTTGGTATTCAGAGTAGAACTGGAGAAAAGCTCCAGCAGTATATTTAGTTCAACTCTGGGCAGAACAAGCATTCTTATTTCTTCTCTGGATATGAAAAAATAGAGATAAGAAAACAAGTCAAGAATCACTTGTGATCAGCATACACAGTAGGATGCAAGAGGTTTTGGAATGCAGGAACTGTGTTTTAGGCAAAATAGCACAGTAGTGACAAAAAGGGTTCAATGTGTACTGGTTCTTGTGCACATAAAAGAAGTAACAAAAGCAACTGGTCTTTTTGTGTGATCACTAAGAGGAGAGGATCTGGAATGCATGAGAAATCTTAAACACTCAGCTTAAGTATAATCAGGTTGGCTCTTTCACATTCTTAGCTGTGCTGGAGCAGAGTGATGGAGTATGTTAACAGAGAGACAAAGCAGGTGGGAATCTTTCAGAATGGTGGGGTTTATTTACCTGCTGTGAGCTGAGCTTTTACTTTAGTGATTAATAGAAAAGTCACCTTGCTCTTTTGACTTGGACCTCTTGGTAAAAGCTATTTTAACTGGCTCACCAACACAACTGATTCTGACAGGAAGTGTTAGGACAATGAGTATAATTGAAGCTGTGGGGTGAGGGAGGCAGGGTACCATCCTGCAGCTTGGAATACAGCCAGAGTACTGCAGATCACGCTTTTTTAGAGAGAGGAGTGTATCACCCTGTGGTGATGCTTCATCTTACCTGAAGGCTCTTTCTCCCCAGTAGTCCTCTCATTCTCTTCACATATCACCATGTTTTCAGTTTATTTCAGAAATCTACAACCAGATAAGAGAATGCCAACTTAAAAAACACAACCCTCATTTTGTATAAGAAAATTTTCATTGTTCATAAAAGCTAGATTTATATAGAATACACAGAGAAAGAACAGAGTGGATGAGATGGCTGGGTAATTGTATGACAAAGGGATTAAAAGGTTTTATTTTACGAATTAAAATTTTTAAGTGGCCCACTTGAGAATTGGATAGCTGACAATCCTGCTCAAACAGTGTGTGTTTATAGAACAGGTGCCATGGGAAGGACGGTTCAGGAAATGAATGAAGTTGTCCTTCAATGGTTTTATTTTTGTTTTTGTTTCTGTTTTTTTTTTTTTTTTTTTTTTTTAATCTCAGGGAAATCCTAGCGAGCCAGCAGCAAAGTGGATACTGAGCCAGTGGATGACAAGAAGACTTGTTCTTCTCTCTGGAAAATATGATGATTGAAAACAGATATCAACTGGTTTTTGAGGTTTTTTTCTCTACTGGACAACAAGGCTGCCATAAATGTGGATTCACAGATTGTGATACACATCATACTACCACCTGTATCACATCTCAACCAGTCATAGCTCCTGTCTGATTCACATGCAGAAGACAGAACCTCAAAGAAATCATCTTCTCTTGTGAAGTATTATATTCTCCAGAAGAGTCAAGAAGAGAAAAGATTACTTTTGCGACACCTGTTAGATATCAGTTCAAAATACCTATGGGCATGGGTAATCACAAACTCACATAATTATTAGCCTAGAAAACAAAAACTCACTTTCAAATGAAACCACCACAGAATGGCAGAGATTAATATTGGTCACCCAAACTAAGAACAAAATAGGTGTTAACTGGTGGTTTTGAATATACCCCTTATTTCAGCACTTGTAATATAAAGTGGAGCATAGGCCTGTAACAGGATATTTTTATTTATCAACACTTATATTTATTAATATTTAACAAGCATCTACAAAATACCTAAATCCTATAACCTAAAACCTATAATCTAAAATCTATAATCTATCTAAGAATATCTTACTACCTAAGAACACTCTAATACCTATACAAAACACTTATCACTATTTTAATTATCTTAAAAGGATATTAATATTCTTAGTGTAGGTCTGTGCAGGATGGCCTGGCTTATGGTAATCCCATCAGGTAGCGTCTTTTAAGCTTAAAGTCCATTGGGCCTTATTTTGCCAGTTAGTAAGGCCAGTTTTTTTTTCACCATCAAATTGTGGCCAGTTTATAAAGTCAGTCTATTCCAACTGCCAACTGAGGGCAACCTTTTCAATCAGCTAAGACTCAACTCCACAGTCCCTTTGGCCCAGACAAGTCTCAAGGCAAGTTTCAGTCTTCAGCCCGGGCAAGTCTCTTTGGCTCTGGCAATATCAAGCTTCTCCAAGCAGTTTTCTAACTCTGCTGGCTTTTCCAGCGCCCTGAGGCCTCAAGACAGATGCCTATAAAGATCCTCTCTCAGCAGGTTTATGCTATCTATGTCTTTGCCTTGGGCTATAGCAGTCTAAATTCTGTTGATGGCATACCTTGTGGTGCTCTTCTTTAGTGTGACCTCTCAGTCAGTGAGGGCAGGAGGAAGAAGAGAGAGACCACGTGGAGTCTCTGGCTTATAAATCTTCCCACCTCGTGATCTTGGGAGGAGAGTCCAAAGTCTCTCAAGATCTCTCAGCATTTCCATTGCATGGTTACCAACATCCTCTGCATGTCTTTTGTGGTTTCTTAGTCACGCCCCTTCAAAAGGGCAGTGTGTGTTTTCATCTCAGTAACCTTAAGGGACCCCAAGCTCCTCCCTTTGTTCTACCAGATGCCAACCTAAAGTGTCTACCAATTTCACCAAAGAGACCTAACTTTTACCACATAGGCCTGTCCTCTTGCAATTCTAATGATCTGAAGAATGAAAATATGTGTTTATAACTAAAATATACATGTGAATTTCTTTGTACTTTTTACTTCTTCCATCCTTCCTTTTTCTTCTTCCTCTCTCTCTCAACCTCCACCTCCCCCTCTCCTTCTCTCTCTCCCCCCCCCTTTCTTTCTCTGGCTTTCTCTCTGTTTCACACACACACACACACACACACAGACACACACACACATACACACACACACACACTCCTTTTCTTAGGGTCTCATGTAGCCCAGCTTGGCTTAGAACTTATTACATAGTAATGAAAAAGAAAATTGAAATTCTGATCCTTCTATCTCCACATTTTGACTGCTAGGATTTACTGAAAAGTATGTGTCATTATACTATGTTTATGGACTTCTAGGGGTCCAGTTCAGGGCCTCATGTATGTTAGGTGGGCACCATACCAACTGAAATAGAGCCACCTCCAACTCAAATTTTCAAACAAAATTATATAAAAATTTAAACACTTTAGTCACTTTATTTTTAAGCACAGTTGTATTTCTTTATTTAGAAAATATATTTAAGCAATAACAAATATAGCTACCTAAATGAAAATCAAGTATATTACTAAGTAATTTGATAATTATAAGACAATGTAAAGAACAAGATTTCCACACTTTATTTAGTGGATCTACAAATGCAAAATCTTAAAAAAATGATCTTCAGTTGCTGTGTATACCAGTTGAGAAGACTATAGTGAATTTGTGAGTACCAGTAGACTCATAAAGAGAATATATAAAGAAGCAAGGCTCTTGAGAACCTCAGCAGCATTACTGAAGTTGCTGAGAAAGCAGTTACCATGGAAGGAAAAACTGCCTCAGTTGTCGGGTGACTTCATGAAGAGAATCTCTTGTAATCCAACTTACAGCATCCAAAGATTTGCAATGAACTTGGGCTTACTTCCAGTAGTTACTGCCATCCAAGCAAATGCAATCTGCTGGAAGGGAACAGAGGCAAAGATGTCCATAGGCATCAGGCCACACTAAAGTCAAGAGATTGGGGAAACTATGGTTTGAGGTTATATACAGCAGAACCTCTTCAAGCAGTGAGACATCCAGGTATCAGAGCTCAGTCCTCCATAGAAAAGCTTGTCAAAACTCTGCAGGCTGGGCTGTTAGGGATCCAGCCATGTGGGCTTGGGTGCAGAGTGAAGCCCTACATCCAGATGGCTATTGAAATGGAGAAAATAAAGCAGATGCCTGGATATATAGATACAGCCAGCTAATACAACTTGTGTGAGAGGAATGTCATCATTCAACAGACAATACATGAGTGGGAAGAAGCACGTGAACTCTGATCTTCTTCACTTATAGATAGTCTAGCAATGTTTACAGCATGATAAAAATTATTTCTAGTTTGGGATAAGGATTAATCTTTGTATATGGAAAGAGCATTGGAGGTGAGCAGCATGCAGGTAGACATGGCTGAACAATATTATAATGGTGTTATGATAGGGTAAATCTTTTTTTTAAACTTATTTATTTGTTGCCTCAGATTACATCTCCATCATATTGTCCCCTTTACCCCTTTCCCATCCCCTTCCTCCCGCCCTCTACCCTCTAATCCTTCCATCTCACTCCTCTGGAGTGGAGTGTCCCTACATAACAATCTCCCGCACCAGTTCAGAAGTCATATTGGGCCAAAAGCCTCCTCATACACTGGGGGCCTACAAGGCAGTACCACCAGTGAAAAGTGTCTCATTGCCAGGGAGGGAAAACTAGAAAACAAACAAACAAACAAACAAAAAAGTCTATGTCCATGTTCCCTTTGGTGCATTGGTTGTAGTATAGATATCCTGTACTATATAGCTAAAATCTGACTATAAGTGAGTAGATGCCATGTGCATCCTTCTGAGTCTGGGTTAGCTCACCCAGGATGAGCTTCTCTAGTTCCATCCATTTGGCTGCAAATTGTATAATTTCATTGCTTCTGATAGCTGAGTAATATTCCATTTTGTGATGTACCACAGTTTATTAATCCATTCTTCAGTTGAGGGACATTTGGGTTGTTTCTAGTTTCTAGCTATTACAAATAAGGCTGCTATGAACATAGATGAGGCAACTTCCTTGTGATTCGGTGAGGAGTCATTTGGATGTATACCCAGAAGTGGTATGGCTGGGTCCTGAGGCAAAGCTATTCCAAGTTTTCTAGGATATTGCCAGACTGACCTCCACAGTGGTTGCACAAGCTTGCACTCCCATCATCAATGGAGGACGGTTCCCCCATCTTTTGGCTTTTACATTTTTTTTTTTTTTGGTTTTTCGAGACAGGGTTTCTCTGTGTAGCCCTGGCTGTCCTGGACTCAATTTGTAGACCAGGCTGGCCTCGAACTCGCAAAGATCTGCCTGCCTCTGCCTCCCAAGTGCTGGGATTAAAGGCGTGCGCCACCACTGCCCGGCTTGGCTTTTACATTCTTTATGCCCCTTCTCTATGATGTTCTCCAAGTCTTGAAGGAGGTTGTTGTTCCATTTTTGAGAGGTTGTGAGGAGACACCATGACCAAGGGAACTTAGGAAGAAACAGACTTAATTGGGCCTTGCTTAACAGTTTCAGGTTAGTTTATGACCATCATGATGGGAAGTGTGTAAGTGTGATGGAAGGCAGACAAGGTGTTGGAGAAGTAGTTGAGAGTTCATATCTGATCTGATCTACCTAGCAGACACAGAGAAAGAGGCAGGGCCTGCTGTGGGCTTTTGAAACATCAAAGCCCCTCCCCTCCTCCAACAAGACCACAACTCCTAATTTTTCTCTGTTTCATCAACTTTGGACCAGAATGAACATTTATGAGCCTATTCCAGGGTCATGCTCATTCAAAACATCACAGAAGTGATGCAAATGTTTTCTTTAGGTCTGAGCATTCAACAGTTACTTATTCTCATCACCTTGATCAGTTATGAGTCTCTGTATGAATAGCTGCCTTGTACAAAATGAAGCTTTCTGACCAAGTTAAATGGCAGAACTAGTCGACGGATAGAAACATGAATATTCAGAAGAAAGTTTGACACCAGTTGGTTTAGCAAAAGACCATTATTAGTAGATTGCCATGTAGGGCTTATGACTTTAATAACCATGGGCCTTTGGCAAGATTTATAGCAGACATGAATTCTTTCCTGTGGAGTGGGCTCAAATCCAACCAGAAAGAACTATTACTCTCCACGTACAACAGTCATGCCGTTATTGTACTAGAAGGGACTTCTTGCCTGTAGAGTAGATACTGTCGCATTTGGGTCCCAGCTGGGTGAGTGTTGATATCTTTTCTCTGCATCACCCTGTATAGCATAGCTTTATGAAGTCAAAGCTTTCAAGCAGGGAAGAAGCTTCCAGTACACTTCCAGTGTGCTTTCTCTATTTTCTGCTCCCGAAGTGTAGAGTGTCTTTGGCAATAGGGTCTTGCCATCTACTTCTGATAGGCAACCCAGAGTAATGCCAATATCCTGTATTTCTTTGTAGATATCTGAGATTTTGAGACCAGTTCTCACTATGTAGCCTTGGCTGTTCTGGAAATCCTGGCAATCCTCCTACTTCATTTTCTCAAGTGTTAAGTTTATGGGCAAGAGATACCACCCTAACTACCAACTCCATAATGTTACCTTTATATGACCCAGGAGCTGTGTACTCACTTAGATTTATGAGTCTGTACTTTAAACATCAGCAATAATAAGTGAATCATAGGAGGTTAAAATCATTTTTACTCTAGTCCTCAAACAGCATTTTAGATCCACTGTCTGACTCAAATTAGGAAATAACTTCTCTTAAGAAAATGCTTTGTTGGAAGATGTAATTTGCTGATATTTGGGGGAACACTCTGACTTCAACTGCAATTTCCTATCATTTTGTGACTGTATTATTTAGAAAAGAACCACTCAATCTTCCTTTACAAATACATCATTCTCTAGAAATTATAATTTTAACAGTCAACTTTTTGAAGTATGTGTTGGTCCTGAACACTATTGTATGTGCTTTTAAAATATGTTTAATATAATTACATTTAAGAAAATATACTTATGGAAGCTGGAGAGATAGCTCAGCAGTTAAGAGCACTGACTGCCTTTCCAAAGGACCTGGGTTCAAATTCCGGCACACACATGGCAGTTCACAGGTGCACGCCTTTAATCCCAGCACTTGGGAGGCAGAGGTAGGCTGATCTCTGTGAGTTCAAGGCCAGCCTGGTCTACAAAGTGAGTCCAGGACATCAAGGATACACAGAGAAACCCTGTCTCGAGAACCTAAAAAACAAAAACCAAAACCAAAAAAACAAGTATGGTCAGGTGTGGCTGCACACACCTTTAATCCCAACACTCAGGAGGCAGAGGCAGGCAGATGTCTTGTGAGTTCAAGGCCAGTTTGGTCTACAAAGAAAGTGCCAAGACAGCCAGGGCTATTACACAGATAAACCCTGTCTTGAAAAACCAAACCAAACCAAAGCAAAAAAACCACCCAACCAGCCAACCACCAACCAAACAAACAAGCTCACTTAAAAATACTAATTCTTAATTCCAATGTATCTGCCAATATGGGTACAAAATGACATAAAAGGAAGGGCTCTTTAAGTATTCATTAGTGATCTTCTGAAATGCATTTCCCAGTATGAAAGTTTTTATGTGGTAAAAAGTTGTATAATATCAAAACATGTTTTGTACCTAGGTAATGCTTAAAAATGCAATGTGAAGTTTTGACCTTTTGATAGCAACTGTCACAAACTGTTTAGGATAATAAAGAAATGCAAACTAATAGTCATTCAAACATGTCATTTTGTTAGTTTATCACAGATGTTTTCTAAGTTAACTGGAAATCAAGTTTCTCTTTTTAATTAATTAATTAATTTATTTATTACTTCAGATTACATCTCCATAGTGTCCTCTTTCCATTCCTCCCAGTCCTGTCCTCCCACTCTCTACCCCCTGACCCTTCTATCCCACTGCTCTGGAGTGGAATGTCCCTACATAACAGTACCCCATCCCAGTTCAGCAGTCATATGAGGGCCAAGAGCCTCCTCATACACTGGGGGCCTACAAGGCAGCACCACTAGGGAAAAGTATGTCATTGACAGGTAACAAAGTCCATGTTCATGTTCCCCTTGGTGCATTGGTTGTAGTATAGTTATTCTGTGTTATGGCTAAAATCTGATTATAAGTGAATAGATGCCATGTGCATTCTTCTGAGTTTGGGTTAGCTCACTCAGTTTGAGCTTCTCTAGTTCCATCCATTTGGCTGCAAATTGCACGATTTCATTGTTTCTGATAGCTGAGTAGTATTCCATTGTGTAGATGTACCACAGTTTTTTAATCCATTACTTGTTTGAGGGACATCTGGGTTGTTTCCAGTTTTTAGTTATTACAAATAAGGCTGCTATGAACATAGATGAGGAAACTTCCTTATGATTCTGTGAGGAGACATTTGGGTGTATACCCAGAAGTGGTATGGCTGGGTCCTGAGGCAAAGCTATTCCAAATTTTCTAAGATATCACCAGACTGACCTCCATAGTGGTTGCACAAGCCTGCACTCCCACCAGCAATGGAGTAGGGTTCCCCTTTCTCCACACCCTCGCCAGCATGTGCTGTCATTTGAGCTTTTGATCTTAGCCATTCTGACAGGTGTGAGATGGAATCTCAAAGTCGTCTTGAGTTGCATTTCTCTGATGATTAAGGATGCTGAGCATTTCTTCCAGTGTCTCTCAGCCATTAGGAATTCCTCCTTTGTGAATTCTCTGTTTAGCTCTGTTCCCCATTTTTTGATTGGATTATTTGGTTTCATTTAATTTCTTGAGTTCTTTGTAAATTATGGATATTAGCCCTCTGTCAGATGGGGGGTTGGTGAAGATTTTTTTCCCAATCTGTATGTTGCCATTTTGTTCAAATGACAGTGTCTTTTGCCTTACAGAAGCTTTTCAGTTTCATGAGGTCCTATTTATTGATTGTTGGTCTTAGATCCTGAGCTGTTGGTGTTCTGTTCAGGAAGTTGTCATCTGTGTTGATGATTTTGAAGATTTTCCCCACTTTCTCTTCTAGTAGATTTAGTGTGACCAGCCTTATGTTAAGGTCTTTGATCCACTTGGACTTAAGTTTTCTAAAAGGTAATAAGTATGGGTCTAATTTCATTTTTTTACATGTGGACATCCAGTTGGACCTGCACCATTTATTGAAGATGCTGTCCTTTTTCCATTGTACAGCTTTGGCTTCTTTGTCAAAAATTAAGTGACCATAGGTGTGTGGGTTAATTTCTGGGTCTTCAATTCGATTCCATTGATCCACTGGTCTATTTCTATACCAGTACCATAGTTACTGTTTTTATTACTATTGCTCTGTAGTACAGCTTGAAATGTGGGATGGTGATACCTCCAGATGTTTTTGTTTTCATTGTACAGGATTGATTTAGTTATTCTGGGTTTTTTGTTATTCCATATGAAATTGAGTATTGCCTTTTCCAGTCTGTAAAGAATTGTGGTGATATTTTGATAGGAATTGCATTGCATCTGTATATTGCTTTTGGTAGGATGGCCGTTTTTATTATGTTGATCCTACCTATCCATGAGCATGGGAGATCTTTCCATCTTCTGATGGCCTCTTCAATTTCTTTCTTTAAGGACTTGAAGTTCTTGTCATACAGGTCTTTCACTTGCTTGGTTAGAGTTACCCCTGGGTATTTTATATTGTTTTGGCTATTGTGAAGAATGTTGTTTCCCTGATTTCTTTCTCAGCCCATTTATTTGTTGTATAAAGAAGGGCTTCTGATTTTTTTGAATTAATTTTTTATCCAGCCACCTTGCTGAAGGTGTTTATCAGCTGTAAGAGTTCTCTGGTGGAATTTATGGGGTCACTTATGTATACTATCATATCATCTGCAAATAGGGATAATTTAAATTCTTTGTTTCTAATTTGTATCCCCTTGATCTCCTTTAGTTGTCTTATTGCTCTAACAAGAACTTCAACTACTATGTTGAAGAGATATGGTGAAAGTGGACATCCTTGTCTTGTCCCTAAATTTAGAGGAAATGCTTCAAGTTTATCTCCATTTAATTTGATGTTGGCTACTGGCTTGCTGTATATTGCCTTTATTATTTCTAGGTATGGTCCTTGTATGCCCGTTCTCTCCAGGACTTCTAGCATGAAGGGGTGTTGGATTTTTGTCGAATACTTTTTCAGCATCTAACGAGATAATCATGTGGTTTTTTTTTTCTTTTAACTTTTTTATATGGTGAATTATGTTGATAGATTTTCGTATGTTGAACCATCCCTGTATTCCTGGGATGAAGCCTACTTGATCATGGTGTATGACACTTTTGAAGTGTTCTTCAATTTAGTTTTCCAGTATTTTATTAAGTAGTTTTGAGGAAATCAAATTTCTAAGAGACAAGCAACATTTGCTTATCCAAATATACAGAAATAGATAGATAGTATTCAAAAACCTCAAGAGATCTCTAGAATATGACATTCAAAGATGTTTTCCTAACTGAAGATTTTCTGATATTGAGACATGTCAGCTCCTGACAGCACCCCCTATCCTACTCCAGGTAGAGGATGACCATCAAAGAATCTCCATTTCGAGATGGTTGCATTAGTGGCAAGCTTGTTACTGGGCAAGAAAAATCCGTTGCTTCAACTGCGGACATAATGCTGTCCAAAAAGAACAAAACTTGGAAGCAGGTAAGAGTAGCTCTGCCAAGACAGGGTAGGCAAGTCCTTCTTAATTCCTGCTTTACAATTAACGTCTGTCAGAAACACTAGGCCAAGATGCTGAAGACAGATGCTCTAATGTATGGAGAGAAATTGAGGACTGTCCAGGAAGCCAGTTGTCTGTCATTTCTTAGTTTTGGAAGCTGCTGCCTCTGCACTTCCTCTATAATTAGATATATTTATCCTTATCAGGTCTCTGATGTGGGTGAAGACTAGATAGTTATAGTCTCACAGATAAATTTTAAGTTGTTTAGGAATCAAAAATATGTTCTAGATCTAAGAAGATATTTTTAAGTTGGCAATGCAAGTTAGGATGGAAACTGAGTTAGGTATAGAACTTTAAACTCATAGAGATAGATAGATAATAGAATATTAATATGTTGCCAAATATGTATGGACTGATCATTAGGAATTTATGTTATACCATATAATTTTCATAAAAACACACTTTAATGAAGTTTTGGGTATAGAGAACAATACTGTTAACTCCATAGAGATTGTTGTATAACAGCTCTCTAGAACTTCTCTATCTTTCCTGACTAAAATGCTTTACCCATTGGACATCAGATTCCCATTTTTCTTATTATTAGAATCTGGCAACCACTTACAACATCATGTTTAGCAATAGCCATTTATTTAGCATTATACACTTTTAGAATTCTTCAGAAATATGTATTCATTCCTCAGTGTAGTGATACAAGCCTGTAGTCCCAGATATTTAGGAAGCTGAGGCAGGAATAGCTCAAGTTCAAGGTTTATCTGGGTTACTGAGTTCCAGGTCAGCCTTTCTTTTTTTTAAATTGTAAGGTATAAAATACATTTTCAATGTCCAGTCCATATGTATGTGACAACTGATATTAGTACTCTATTATCCATCTATCTCCATGAGTTTAAAGTTCTCTTCCTAACTCAGTTTCCATCCTAACTTGCATTACCAATGTAAAAACATCTTCTTTGACCTAGAACATCCTTTTAATTCCTAAACAACTTGAAATTTAACTGCGAGACTGTAACTATCTAGTCTTCACCCACTTCAGAGACCTGAGAATGATAAATATATCTGATTATATGAAGTGCAGAGCCAGCAGCTTCCAAAACTAAGAAATGATAGACAACTGGCTGCCTGGACAGTCCTCACTTTTTCATACATTAGAGCTTCTATCTTCAGCCTTTGGCCCAGTATCTCAGACAGACATTAGTTTTAAAGCAGGAATTATGAAGGCCTTGCCTACCCTGTCTTGGCAGAGCTAGGCTGTCAGCTAGTCTTAATTTCATCTTGACAGAATCTAGAATTGCTTGGAAGATGGGCCTCTCAGCATGCCTGTGGGGATATTCTTGGTTGTTTTAATTGAAGTAAAAAGATTTGCCCACTGCAGGTGACAACATTCATTTGTTGGGATCATGGATTGTATAAATTGAGAGAAGGAGTTAAAGCAACAGCAAGAACTCATTGTTCTCTTCCTCCTTATTGCAGATGTAATACAACCAATTGCTTCAAGGTCCTGCTACCTTGGCTCTCCTTCCATGGTGAGTTACCCCTTGAATTATGAATAAACCTTCCTTTCCTGGAGCTGAGAGAGAGAGAGAGAGAGAAAGAGAGAGAGAGAGAGAGAGAGAGAGAGAGACTGAGACTAAGACACTGAGTATTTTCTTCTAAAAACTAAAACCAAAAGGAGCTTATTTGATGAGTGTTGAGAGCTACACATATCTGAAGGTATCAGTTAAGTATTTAGAATGCAGTTAGAAATTATACTAGTTTAGGAAAATGAGAATAGTAAGCACTCCTCTAGGGTCCATAACCTTGTCAGTTAGAGGCACTTGGCTCAGTTTACAGTACCACCCATGAATTCCATTCTATTGTGTGAAGCTTAAGTCCAATTAGACAGTTATTAGTTACTCCCAATATATAAGTGCACCTTTGAGGATATCCTGCATCTTTATTATTCTTGTGGCTTATAGCATTATAGCTGTTAGTACTGTTGAATTCTTTTATCCTTTGGCAACTTGCATAGCATCTTTGAATATTATGAGAGACAGTACCCAGGTAGGAAGCTTCCATGTCTGTTGCATTCAGTTTCTGTAAGTCCTGTGGTGGGAGTATGTGCCATCAGAAATATTCTTACTTTCAAGTTCCAGGAGGTAAGAAAGGGCAACTTCAGTATTTTATTCAATTTTGGGAATATCTTTAACCCCTGTCACCAACAAACCAATGGTAGTTGCCTGGCATTGGGGCTTTTGTTAGATAGTCTGCAGCTCATATAGAGACCATTATCACCCCAAGGGACATAACTTTATATATATATATATATAATGCAATTCTAAGTAAATATTAAATTTATTTTCTTAGGACCTTTTCAAATATCTTTACTGCCATTTACTTCTCCTCATTCCCTTACCCTCTGTATCGATTTGCCTCTATGTTCCCTGTTAAATAGCCATCTCCCACTTTTCTTACTTTTCTTGTGGTATGCCCATATCTAGAATCACCAACTTTTCTTACTTACTTTCTTTCTTACTTGCTTTCCTGATTTCTACAATCACTTCAGGTTTTATACTTATTTCTAAATATTTGAAGATATTAGAGAGAGCATACAGTGTTTGTCTTTCTGAATCTACATACCTCATTTAGTATTATATTTTCTAGTTCCATACATTTACCTGCAAATGACATGATTTCATTATCTCTGCAGTTAAACAGAAGAATTCCAGTGTGTACATGTACCATATTTTCCTTATCCATTCACCAATTAAAAGATCGTTACAGAAATCCACAACTTGTTAAAAGTATGGAAAACAACTGACTGTAGGGTGGCTTAACACAGTCGATATGTTGCAATGCAAACCCAAGCTGAGGAAACATGGGACAGAAATACTGTAAGAACCAGAAGAACAGAATATATGCTGTAAGAGATCTTCTATATATGACAGGATTGTTGTGCACCCATAAAATCTAAAAAAAAAAAAAAAAAGATCAACTAACCAAGACATATACAATGACAACAGCAGTTAACTTTTCAATATACTTGTGGTAAATCTCACAAGACCCTACCCTGAATGAAGAACTATAGGAAACTAATGGTTGCTCAGAGGAGGGAGAATTAGTCTTCTCTATGGGCAAGCTCCCTGATGGGTTATCTAATCTTAAGCAGCCAGTCCTAAACATACATACTCACACTCGAACATCATTAATATTAAATGGACTTGGCAGGGTGTGTGTGTGTGTGAGAGAGAGAGAGAGACAGAGACAGAGACAGAGAGACTGAGAGACAGAGAGACAGAAAGACTAAAAGAGAGAAAGAGACAGAGAGACAAAGAATGTGTGTGTATAACAACAGTTGCAGAAGAGGTTATGAATTTGAGAAATGGTAAGGAGATGCACAGGAAGAGTTGGAGGGATAATGGGATGCAAATGATGTAAATACTATACTTATGTATGAAATTCTCAAATATATAGTTTAAACAAAGCAAAAAGTAATAAAGCAAGGACTGGAGACACAGTTCAGTGATGAAGCATCTCCCTAGCATGTCCAAAGCCTGGGTTCAATTCCTAGTACTGGCAGCATCAGCAGCAACAGCAAAACTACCCACAGAATTAATATCGTTTTGTTACTGTTTTGAATTAATATTAGTGAATAATTGTTTCCAGAACCTTGGCAAGCTTCCCAGGCATAGATAACCATATTTTTTCTTTCTTTGTTATCTGGTGTTACTGTTTTAAAACATATTTTAAGAGACAACCTGAATCAGGCAAACAGGTAAGAAATGTAAATACTATATCTTTATATATACATTATATTCGTTAATCTCTATATCTGGCCCGAAGGGAAAAGGCTAATTTTTCTCAATGTAACTTGGTTCATAAGGTAGCTATTGATGTCTGTCAGAGGCTAATGGCACCATCCCTGCTTTCCTCTTCATACTAGATTCAGATTAAAAATAAATTCCTTTCAACAGTGGTAGTTCATGTGCTGGCTGAATAAGAAAGTCTTCATGAATTCACTACCATTCCACTAGTATTTCTGTCTTTTTTAAAAGTTTTCCAAAGGTTTGGACACCTGTCAGTAATTTCTCAATCTAAATTTTTAAATATTTTTGAACCACTTATACAGGACTCCTATGCTTCTATCATATCTACCCTTCATTCACCTCCTTCTACTCCTGTGTCTCACCTAACTCCCTTTCATATTCAGGACCTCTTCTTGTAGGTAAGATTTTTATGGATTCTGCTCCGCTGTTGTGCCAAGAGGATGCTATCTAGCAGCAGGCTTCCTGGTCCTCTGATCTTAACAAGTCATCACCCCCTCTTCTGCCATGAGCTCTATGTGCAGGGGTTGCATTGTAGCTTTATCAACTGGAGCTAATTACCCATAGTCACTTATTCTCTTCATTTCTATAGTTGTAGATCTACATAATAGTCACCTGTTGAAAAAATAATCCAATAAGAATTAGAGATGAAAGCCACACTTACCTGTGGATATAAGTATAAACATTTGGAATACAGTTAGAAATTATACAGGTGTAGGAAAAATGGCAGGAGTAGGTTCTCACCTACAGTCTGTCACCTCATCAGCAATAGTCTATATTTTCAAGAAAACTCAGATTATTTTGTGTCAAAATTTAGTAGTTGTCTGTATTTTGCTTCCACTCATTTGTGAAGAATCTAAACATGGTTGCATGTTTATGGTCCACAGGTCTATCTTTGTCCAGTCCATTGTCTCATAATAGAGCTCACCAGAGGCAAAAAGCCAACAAAAAGACACTTCAAACTCTCAGAACCCATTTCCTGGCTATATAGTAATGGGCTTAAATCAGGAGAAAGATGCCATTCAAATCTAAAGAAGAAGCTGATCTTGTTAGAAAATGGTCCTCAATACAGTTAATAAGATGAATATTGTATAAGAACATAGGTTTCAAAGATGGTTTTTAAGACAAAGTATATAACAATCCTAACTTAGTAGCTATATGATTTAGAAGAAGTTGCATAATATATTTAAAATTTTTTTAGGACAGGATCTTAGTAGGATGTATTTCAGGCATGATGTCTGATCTTTGGAAGACTCTGCTAAAAGAATGGAAAGAATCTGCAGGATGAGAAAAGTATGTGGGATGGGAAAATATTTGAAGATTATATATATAAAATAGAGACATATATAGAATAAATAACTCTCTAAACTCATTAATAATAAATCACACAGTCACACAGCCCTTGAAGATGAAGCCAGCATGACCAGAAGTGTAAATGCGGATTTTGAAGCCAGCCTGCACTGCATGGAAATCGCCTTAAAGAAAACCAAAGTACCAAAAAGCAGTAACATTAAGCACATGGGAGGCAGAGACAGGCAGATTTCTGTGAGTTTGAGGCAAACATGATCTACATAGTTCCAGGACAACCAGGGCTATGTAAAGGAATCTGTCCCAACAAACAAACAAGCAAGCAAACAAACAAAAACTGGCAACAACAACAAGCAGCCAGTCACCATCATGAAAACTAACAAATTAAACAAGGACACTCTTTAGTGGGTGGAGGGAGTTTCTTGTATCAGTACTCTTTTTCTTTTTCTGTTTTTGTTTTTTTGTTTCATAGTTCATTCTTTCACAATTTTATGCATATATAGTATACTGTGATAATATTCTCATTTGTTTATCCTCTTATAGCTCTCCCACTCCTACATGAAAACCCCTGTTTTTCACAAGTTCCTTGCTTATTTTCACACCTTAGTGTGTGTGTGACTCACTGAATTATATTAGTCTTGCTTGAATGGACTTAGATGAGGAGTTATTGACTTCAGTAAGGGCAAATTTCCAGTGGCTACATTAGAGGACTATATCATCCCCTCCTTTAGGAACCATTAAGTACCTATAGTTCTCCAGGGAAGGGTAGAGACTTATAAACTTATCTCCTCTCCATGAAAGGAATGTTGACAGACCCAGTTTTGAGTAGATGATCGCCAATTTTGTGTTTTGGCATGCAACAAACATGGCGTGATTAGAAGACAGTGTTTCGCATCATCACCCCCCAACTCCGGTCAGGTCATAACCTTTTTGCCCCTTCTTCTATGATGTTTCCTGAGCCTTGGAGGGAGTGATATAGATGTCCACTTACTATGGACTGGCACTTAACTGTAGGGATAAAGTTATTGTGTAATTCAAATGCTGATTTCTGTACCCTCCATATCTGGTTGCAGTCTTTGTTCTGACAACCTAAAGTTTCAATTTTGTGTAAACACTGCTCCCCAATTGTCTCCTAATATGCCAATTATGCAGGTTATAGACAATCACTGAGCAGGGGAGAGAATAGGGCTGGACTTCTTGACCCCCAGGGGAGGAGGAGTTAAAGAGAGAAAGTAGGAGGATTTTCAGCTGGAGACAGAGAGGCAGGAGAGTCGAGGTTAGAGCTGCAAAGTGCAAGTATTCTGGGGGGAAGTCAGATATCTTAATGGCTTAAGAATAGAGTAATAACTACTCAGTTCTTGTGTTGTGGAGCTTGTTTAACAAATAATATAATAGAGGGTCAATTATTTGGGTGATAGCCGGGTTAAGAGAGAAAATGTGAAACTAGCAGAATTATGTAAAGTTACGATAACACTTAACAGTTACTTATTCTCAGTACTTTGGCTCCTTATTAGTTACTGTCTTCACTGTTGCCTGCTGCAGAAAGAAGTTTCCTTAACCAAGGTTGATAGCAGCAGGAATCAATGGACCCAATGTTTATGAATATTGTTATGTTAAGGAGCCTATGCATCATTGCAGATTTCATGTGGAAATGATCATGTGAGGAGGGATGTGGGCAGCTTTTAAGATCTAAGAAGCAAAGAGATAGAGACAACAGTCCTCCAATAATGAAATCTGAATTCTGCCATAAAACTAAATGAGTTTATCAATGGATTATTCTCTAGACCTTTTTTTCTTTTTTTGTTTTTGTTTTTGTTTGTTTGCTTGTTTTGAGATAAGATTTCTCTGTGTATCACTGGCTATCCTGGAACTCACTCTGTAGACCAGAGACTGGCCTTGAACTCACAGAGATCCACCTGCTTCTGCTTCCTGAGTGATGGGATTAAAGGTGTGCGCCACCACGCCCGACTTTCTTCTCCAGATCTTCAGCATAGGTGCTGGGCTGTTTAAACTTAAATCTAGCAAGACATTGAGCTAAAAAAAAAATCTGATGAAACATGGTGTCTTTCTGACTAGGAATCAGTGAGCTAATAAGTCTTTGCTACAGAAAATGGGTCACAAAGAAAGAAGAGAAAATAGGGTAATGATTGGAATGGACATGCTGTCAAAGAACCTTTGGATTGAATATTGACACAAGATACTGAACATCTTAAGTATTATAAAATGAAAAGTGAAGCTATAATGCAAGGCCATTACATGCTTACTAAAGAGATTGAAAAGAGATTACAGATGCTTGTGAGAATGTAAAATAGTCTGCATAGGAAAACAGTTTAGTAGTTTCTGAAAACATTAAACACTACTGATCAAATGTCTCAGACATCCCATGCCTATATATTTAATGAAGAGATAAGAAAGCATATATACAAAGCATTCTACAAATGTTCAAGTATTGTTTATAGTAGCAGAAGGCTGGAAATTATAATGTTCTAACAGTTGAGTAAAGAAACTGTGTTGCAGCTGCATAATAGGATACTTGTCAGAAATAAAAAGATGAAGTTTCAGTGGATCACAAGTTAGAATGTTACACAATGAGACCTCATCTAAATATATATATATATATATATATATATGTATATATAAACACACACACATATATACAAACATATTTAGTAGTATATTACACATATATAATACACAACATATAATATACATTATACATAATATATTATTATATAATATATAAATTATATATAGTATAAATATATGACATACATTATATATTATATTATACATTGTATTAATTATAATATATAATTATTATACATATAAACTCATATACAAAAAATCCATAAGATAGCCCTTGATGTCTGTCTGTGGCTAATGGCATCATCACTGCTTGCCTCTCTATACTAAATTGGGAGAAAAAAAATTCAACAGCAGTGATCCACAGGCTAGCTGAATCAGAGTCCTCATATTGCCTGAATGAATTTGTTACAATTTCTTAAGTATTTCTATCTATGGGTCTCAAAATAGTTATGTAAACTAAAATAAGACAAACAAGAAAAAATGGATTTTGCTTTGTTTTTAATTTTATAAATTTCAAGAAAATGCCATATAATAGTTATCTTTCTATTTCTATGACAAAACTCCATGACCAAACCAAGTTGTTAAAGAAAGCATTTAATTGAGCTTATGGTTTCAGGGTCAGATAGAGTCAATGATGGAAGAGCAAAGGCATGGCTCAGGAACAGCTGAAAATTCATATCCTGATCCACTGCAGGGGGCAGAGAGAGCAGGTTGGGAATGATGAGGCTTTTGAAGCCTTCAAGCCTGCCCCTGGGATTCACCTCTTCCTACAAGGCATGCCTCCTAATCCTTCCCAAATAGTTCCACAAACTGGGGAAAAATATTCAAACCTATGAGCCTATAAGGGTCATTCTGGTGCAAACCACTACATAGGTATTCATCTTCAATTTCAAAAAAAATTAGTGGTTGTCTGTTAACCGTCTTTACAATATAAATCAGAGGAGACACTTGGCCCAGTCTTCACTGTCAATGAGTGATAAGCATTATGGCCAGCACTCATAGTGATTAACAAAGGCCATAGAAGAGAGCTCCTAGTCCCAGGTTCTGCAATGGTGTTTAGCTTCCAAATGACAAATTCAATGTCTTCTTCATCATTTGTTCACTTCAACACAAGGTTTGATTCTCTGCAACCCAGTGCCAAGAAAATTAAGATCTTAGCTTCACATTTTCATCGTACATAATTTATTTCATTAGCTTGTATATTTTGAAACAGGTCTTTATAACATGTATGAAAATGATTTTATTTTGTATGCTAAGTTTTAAGTACTTTTGTAGTTGTGAAATTATCAGAAAAGAGAATAGACCAAACAGGGCAAAAAATATGAAAGTATTTGGAAAAACAATATGATAGAAATCTATATAAATCTATAAACAAGTAATTTACCTAATTAAGTAACAGTTTTACAAATTACAAAACACTTAATATTTAAAGAGTAGCATAATATCTACTGTAAAAGTTTTAAATACATTGATTTTTGCTTACTATGAGGTTAATGGTTGAAAATATTTTAACCTTTCTAATAATACAAATAATAATTTATCAATTTGAAGTTAAGGCATAATAGAATGACTAAATATATATTAGGTGTAAACTTATAATTTTTGATACATAATGATAACACATAAATCTTTTAGAGGTAGCATGGAAAATAGGATTATGTATAGTCTTTTCAAGTTTTTTTATTAGATTGGAGAAGAATGAGACAAATGTGACTTTAAAAAAAGGCATTCACACACACATATACAAAAAGACATCCACAATACTTTATCTGACATGAACTGAGGAAATGTAGAAGAGGTAGAATATTAATACTTAGAGCATCTTGCCTGTCAGGCTTTCCTTCCCTTGATGTTAAGAAAGGTGTGAGTCCCCTGAATGGGGGAATGAGCAGCATGACTGTATTGTACTGAGGAGTGATCAAAACAGAGACTGTGTGACTTACAGATGTTAGCGTCACTATTCACAAGCTGCAAGACAGTGGGCCATTGACTAAATCCATGCATGCCTCTATTCCCTTATGTAGCTCTCCTGGGTTAGTGAGATAATAAACATAAATTGCTCTGGACAATGTCTAATAACTAAAATATTCAGTAGTTGGATGCTATTTTATAAATGAAAGCAAGTTATGCTGAAGCCCTGCAGGTCAGAGGAAATGATTCATGACTAAGCTTTGACTGGTGGGAGAGTGTTGGACTCTGGCTTTCATGGGAGACTCCTGGAAATGTATGCAGGAGTGAGGTCTATAACTTGGAGGGCCTCACAGCCTAGGCTGTTCTGTCTAAAAGAGTAGCCGTTTGGGCTGGAGAAATGGCTCAGTCGTTAAAGGCTAGGCTCACAACCAAAAATATAAGAATAGCTGTTAGTCTCATGCCACTAAGAAGAAATATAAGAAAACTATAAATGGTAGAAGACTGTGTAAGAACACTTATAGTTTTAAAAAATAATGCAAACTAAAAATTTAATTCCATAGTTTGTGCAGTCTACACCTCAGCTCCTCAATGGCTGCAAGTAGTTGATGGGTACCATACTGTGCTCCACAAACATAAATTCCTTGTACAAAGTTGTCTTCGAAAGCATTCCCTTAAAAGGCCCTTACTGAACATCAAGGCAAAAACTCATGACTAACTTCTAAAATCTAAAAATTCTCATTCAAACTAATTTTCCTGTAGCCTTTATTTTTTATTTTATTTTACTGAGACCAAGACTGAAACTGTTAGCCAAGATTCTAAGCAATATTCAAGCTGTTGTTGTATTATTTATCACTGTTTACAGCAGTGCATGTAAATGCATTTGGAGAGTTTCTGAGAAAGAGGTGGTCTGTCATTGCTTTTCTTGATGAGCTTCTGAATTTTATCAGTAGCTTCAACATCTCTGTGATTTTTCTGATCTGGTTATCAGCATGTAATTCATACTCTCCTCCTTTTCTTCCCTACCCCTACTTGCTCTGAACTGGAGGCTGGGTGAAGGGTGAAATTCTTAAAGTGATCATTATTTTGGTAGCAGCTGCTTCTTAACAGCCTTGGTTTTGTGACGGAGAAGACAGGATCTGTTTCTGTGGTTGCATTGTCCTAATTACATTCCTAATGGATCACAAATCTGAGGCTAAAGCAGGGTAACATGCTGTCACGTCTGCAGGACAATGCTTTAGGATGTACTGGGAAACATCTCACAGTAACGTGCACAGCCAATGCTTTTACTGTCATTAGTTAACCACTCAACCAGAGTGCCTCCTTCTATTGCCTGACCCACATTTCATCAGGGCTCTGCTGTTTTTCTCCTGCAGTGCTATTTCCTGAGCAAAACCCAGAGTTTACAAGTTCCCCAGCTCTCTGTTCTGACCTCCCTGAAGAGGCGGTTTCACCTGCTGGGCTAGTGTTTTTCTGCTACCTGGCCAATCTGCTAAGATTTTAGCAGGAGATTCCTGGATATCTTTGCAGAGAACATATGGGGGCTTGTCATTACTTTAGCCTGCTGCAAATTTAGAATTGAGCGAGTAAGGAAGAGGTGCAAATCTTCTGTTCATAAATAACCAAATCTGTGGGCATTTTACAAAGCATTCTCTGTAGTGCAAAGAGAATTTATGTGCCACATTCACCCTTGGCACACTTGCCAGATGAACTGTTCAAAGAGAAGTTACATTAGGACAAATAGAAATAACGACTAACACCAGATGTGGATTTTTAGTTAATATTTATGCAACACCCAAAGGGAAGATGGGATTGCACAATAAACTAAAAATGTCTTAGGCAAATAAGGAAATCTTTACCCCGAGGAACTGGCACCACAAAGGTATGAATTATACAACAAAGGACCGGGAATGCAGAACAAATGTAGACTAGGTCTGGTTGACTATAAAATGGAATTCATTGAGGAAGTGGTGAAGTAGCAGATGTGTGGGACCTACTCAGGAAAATAAGGGCTTAGCACTTTTTTGGCCAATCTTGTGTCTAAGGTAGGAAGCTTAAGCCAACCAGCCTAATTTCCTTCAACAGTGGAGAGCAATACTAGCGTTAAATAAACGATAAATAAATTTAGAACCGAGGCAGCAGCAGTCTCCCTCATACTGGACAAATGCACCTTAATAAACTAAAAAGAGCTATGTGATCTTAAATGATCTGCAGGGGTAGTGATGACATGTCTAGTCTGATTTTCCCTCTGTAGTTGTTCCAGGAAGGTAGAAAATGCAAGTGTTGGTTGCTTTTTAGCCCTTGGAGAGCAATCCACAGGAGCCCATGGCTTAATGCACTGGAAGGATATAGAGACCCATGGTAAAGTATAAGAGAATTTCTGTTAGAAGCAACTGGATTATTTTTTTTAAACATAGCAGTTCAGTTTTTCATCTATTAAGAATTTCAGATGCACCTTTAATGGCATATCTCAGTTCCTGAGGCTTTCAATTCAGAGGGGTTGGGATGGTGGTAAAGGAAGACACTTATATTTTTAAAACTACTGGAGCATAGGAATGGAGAAATGCTCACAAGATTTTAGCACTCTGAACTCAAAGCTCTGTAGTATTTTTATATCAGTAAGTTTTAGGAAAGGAGCTGTCCTTGTATGTCTTCCTACCATCGATCTTCCTGAGGAAGTGGTGTACTCAAGAAACATCAACCTACTTCTTTTCTCCTGCTTTTGTTAAGTCTTCAGCATCTATAACAGACAACAGATTTTTCTTTCTGATGACTATTTGTGGATTTTCAGTTCTTTCATAATTTCACTTAAATACTCTTATTGTTCATCTGTTTAACATTTGTTAAAGTTTCTTTTATGTGTTTAGATGCTGTTGGCTCTGGGCACTATGTGGATAAGGTTACTAGCTTCATAAAGCTCTCATTCAAGTGGTAAGTTAATAAACTAAAATGTACTTATCACCTGGCAGTGCTGGCACATGCCTTTAATTCCAGCACTCTGCAGGCAGAGCCAGGTGAATCTCTGAGTTCAAACCAGCTTGGCATATAAGAGCAAGTTCCAGGATAGCCATGGCTACACAGAGAAACTCTGTCTCAGCCCCCCCCCCCCCCGCCCAAAACAAAACCCAAAGAGGATACAAATTGTACTAAGAAGGAAATTACAGGGTGATGGGAAAGAGGTGTGTGTGTGTGTGTCTACTTTATAAAGTATATGAAGGAATTTTTGAAGGAATAGCATTTGAAAGATGCCAGATAGTGTAAAGTAACCAAAGAATGCCTGGGCAGACAACATTTCCAGGAAGGAGAGAAAAGAAAGTTCCAGAGAAGAGGTGTGTATGATATACAGAAGAACATATTGTGAAGAAGAGAGGGCCAAATGAGCCAGAAAGAAGAGCTAGAGTCTTATTCCATGTGCAACAGGAAGTCACTACACATGCTTAAGTGGAGTGATTGGATTTAAAATTGTCTGGTTTCTCAAGTAAATTCTTGGACAGGGGCTGTAGGTGTAAAAGTGAGACCAGTTACAAGGCCATTAGATTGGTTCATGCAGGAGATAATAGCTTGGAGTAGGATTAGAGCCCTGTAGATGTGATGCATGCATTTTGGGGATAGCTTAGACAGAGACCAGAACAGCGTGGGTGTGATGGTATGTATTTTATGGGGGAATGTCTAGGTTTTAGTTGAGAAATAAAATAGGACATTGGAAACCATAACAGCTAACTTACTGTACTTCCTGCTCCCCTTCTAGATGCTTTACATGGTAATTCATCTAACCAAAATAGTATTTATAAAAATGAAGTATTGGACATGGTGGCACATGCCAGCACTTGGGAAGGAGGCAGAGTCGGGCAGATCTCTGTGAGTTTGAGGCCAGCCTGAACTACAAAGCGAGTCCAGGACTGCCAGAGGCTATTACACAGAGGAACCTTGTCTTGAAAAAAACAAACAAACAAACAAAAAACAAAACAAAATAAAAAAGTATGAAAAAAATGACTGGCCTCAGCTTACTCAGATAATGAATAGCTGAGTTGATACTCAAACTTAAGTATCTGACTCAAGTATGTATTCCTCTTCCAGTGTTCCAGGTTCCAATACCGATATATAAGTCCAGGAGAGAGACTGAGAGGATCCGAGTGGACCAATTGATTTGATTTAAAAACAAAAACAAAATAAAACAAACAAAAAAACAAAACCAAAAAACAAAAAAACCCCACTGTATAGGGAAATAGAACTCTACATCTTTAAAATATTATTTGAGCATTTCCTACATGCATATACTATTTTGATCAAATAAAAATTTGCTCGTTGGAGGCAGAACACATTTTTGTCAGTGTCTAAAAGATTTCCTTGCAAAGTCAGGCATCTTTGTTCTAAAGGCACTTAAACTTTTCAGTCGCTGCCACATACCCAGGGAATCCATTTTCCTTAGTATCTTCGAAGCTGTTAGGTGCGGCTCTTCCAGTAGGGACAAGAAACAAGGACTTGCTTTCCATACCCTGTAGCTTCCCCACAGCAGGGGGCGCTGCAGTAGTGTTCATCATGGTCCCAGTGAACCACCAGTCCAGTCGGAAAGGGGACCAGGCAGGAAGGGGGTGTGGCAAACAGCCCTCGGACCTCTTTGGTCTTGCAACTTTAGTACCCAGATTCAGAGCTCTTTCTGCCCAGACCATTCTTCTACAGTGTATTTCATCATGTTGGATGCCTTCCATCCAGTCTTGCATCCGGGCGGAAAGGAAAGGAAAGGGCATAAGCTTTCCGCTTTGCTGGGTTTAAGGATGGTGCTGTAGAGGGTTGCACTAGCCTGGTCTCTTCTGTGGTCTCAGAATCACGAAAGATACCCTCACCCTACGCAATCTCCGAAGAGCATTGTGTGTTTCTTACCTTCTAGTCACTTCCCTTTCATTTTATGGATCTCTTTTCATCATCTTACTGTGGGACATATATCTTTTTACTGACATTAATGTCGACGGTGGCGTCGTGGCCTCGGGGTAGAACTCTTTCTTTCTAAACGTTCTCCCTGCTCTATAACAGGCCCTCCCATCCCAATTCAGCTCACGCATCGTGCACGCGGGCAATAGATGCTTAGTGGCAACTGAGGCTGCCAACGCTCGCCAAACCTCTTCTACCTCTCCGTGTCCCCAGAAGTCTTTCCAGCTTACCAGACTTTTGCCTGACAGCTCTTGGCACCAAACGCTGGGCTTACGATCTAGAGGGTGCAAGGCGCCTCCAGGCACCACTGGACAAGCCATCGACTTCTCCTGCCTCCTTTCTCCTCCGACTCCCCTTCCCAGAACGCACTGTAGCTATCGTTTTGGGCAGTCTTCCAAAAGTCATTCTTGTCCTGGGGGGCTTTCCACAGTCAAAAAGAAGGTGAAAGAAGAGGAAGAAGGGAGTTGGGCCGGGGCGGTGGGGGGGGGGGGGAGGCTGGAGAGCTGGGAGAATGGGCGGAGCCTCCAACCAGTAGGAGTAGACAAGGAGGAGCCTGCGGGGAGGTTCTGGGTGGAGAAAGGGGCCGGGCTAGCTTAGGTTGGAGGGCTGGCCACGCAGGCGCGTGGGGCCGCGGCGAGAACCCCACGCGGGAGCTTTGGGAGTCCCCAGTCGCCTCTTCTCACTTCACTGGAGAGGGGGCCGGGAGGGAAGCAATAAAGAGTGAATGTACTGCAGCCGCGGTGGCGGCCGACTGGGTGCGAACGACTCCCGAGGTCGTGCGCCCCGGAGGCGGCGAGGGGAGGCGGTTCACCTCGTCCCTCCCACCGGCCCCTTTCTCTCTGGCTCTCTCCTTTCCTCCCGCTGGTCCCAGATCCCGGCTCCGTCTGGCCCCTTCGCCCCCCACCCCCCATCTTGTACTCTTCTACCTCCTCAGTCCTTTACCTAGGGCGTCCCAAAGTGCCATGGGTTAGGGTGGGGACCGCGAGCCGCGGGAAAGGACTAGCCCCGGTTCTCCGCCGGGGGGCGTGAAGCCGGATCGTCGCTTGCCTCTCGCGGGTGTCGGGCATGGGGAGCGCGGTGTGAGCCCGCAACCCCGGGAGCACGCAGGAGCAGTGGAACTCAGCGCCGGGAAGAGACCGCGGAGAGGAGCCAGGGATCGGAAGAAGGAGCGGAGGGCGGGCGAGGAGGCGGGCGGGGAAACCAGGGAAAAGTGAAGCCAGGAGAAAAAGGCGGCGGAAGGTGGGGATTGATGCTTCTGGTTTTTGTTGCCGTTGCTGCGCTCGCGCTCGGAGCCAAGCCGGAGGGAAGGCGGTGGAGAGATGATTGCAGAGTTGGTGAGCAGCGCTCTGGGGCTCGCCTTGTATCTTAACACCCTGAGTGCGGATTTCTGCTATGATGACAGGTAAGTGGGTGAGAGAGACAGGCAATGGCTGTGGCGCAAGGGCGATGGGGTGGGGGCTCCTCGGTGGCTCTGGAACTGCCCGCTGTCAGGCTGAAGCGCGTCTTAGGGAGGCACAGGTATGTGCACCTGAAGGTTTAGAGAAGGGGAAACCATAACGCCTAAAGCAAACAGCCGGAACGTCGGCGCGCTGGGCGGGCCAAACGAGTTTCCGCTCCTACTTTGCAGCAGGTTCTTGCTTGCCTCTTGCCGTTTGGCAGACGCTTAAGTTTCTTTGCGGAAATCCAGGCGATTTGGAAAAATGTTTAATGAACTACATTAAACAAAAAACCAAAAACAATCCTACTTACACCTTGGTGCAAAAACGGATTTTAAACGATTTTACGTGTGGGCTGGAAGGAAGCAACTTCCCTCCCCTTAGTAGATCGTCCCCGTGTCATTTCCTTTAATTGATGGAACACTGATTTCTGAAGTTAAACGCATGTATGACAGTTGCCAAAATAGTGGAAAGAGCGCTCGTACTCTGCGTCAACTTTCTGTTTGACGTGCACTGTAGTAAACTCTGAGCTGACATCATTGCTTCTGGTTGCATCTCCCGCTCCCCCAGCCTCGCTCACTCATCATGGGGCAGTCCTTTATAAAAACATGGGCTTTCAGTTCTGTTTGGGAGTTTTGCATTAGACATTAGTGAGTTGCTGCTGCTAATTGGGGAAGACACCCCTGGAGACCGAAGTAGTCTTCTTTATTTGGGTTAGTTTGGGTGGCTAATGAGACCCGGATTGTGTTGTCAAAGAAATTGCATTGATTCCTGGAAAATATCACCCTTGTTCTGGTGTCTCTACCTATTTTTAAAATGTTGTTAGTGTTTAGAAACCGATGAAAAGCTCCGATGGCCATTAAGGAAAATTCCAATTTGTGCCTTTCCGGTGACTTAATCTGATTACAATTAAAACAGATGCATAATTAAAATATATTAGGGAGAACAGCATGCCTGGCTAAACTTATTAACTGTCCTGGGGTGTTTTATGCTCCATTGAAATTAAACCATCCAAAAAGTGAACACAGATTTACTTTGACAGCCTTTCAGCAGCCTCTCTGGGCTGAGGGGACTGAATGGATCCCCAGGGTTAGGGCGAGGCAGCGAGTGAACTTGAGAAAGTGGTTGACAACGGTGAGGGAGGCAAGGGTGTCGGCTTTTTTGCTAATTAGCCGTACTCTGTATTCTTTGATGTGCCCACTCTCCTGCTAAGAGTGTTTGTGGATGTTTGTCTTAAATCAGGGGATCTTGGTCCACACCCTCAGGTCTGCTATGGAATTCTCTGATATTATTTGCAAAACTATCCCACACACCCCTGGTGTGTTTTATGTTGTGCCTAGCAGGGGCTGGCTGATAGTCTCTGGCAGTCAAACTTTCACTCGACTTTTAAACAGTATACCGACTTCAGCAGCGACCTCAGGTGCTCTAAGAACTGGTCTAAGCGAGAGGTAGGCCTTGCTGCTGCTTGCTTTTCTTCCTCCAGATTGCTGTGATGATGCACCTGTTATTTTGAGAGTATTGGCAGAGAAAAATTAATCACTTTTCACTAAAATGAGTTCAGGTTTGAGTCAGGGTAGTGGCTGGCTCTTTTGGGGGTAATCTGGAAGAGGAAGCTTTGAAACCAAGAATATGAAGCTTATGAGGAAAGGAAGCACCAAAATACTGTCACATTATTGGACATTATGATAAACCAAGCATTCCTTCTGAATAGTATTCATAACTGCTGTCGAGTTCTTAAAAGAGGATGTACAAAAAGAGGCCACCCTCTTTAAAAAAAGGAGACTAAAACTTAAGTAAATGTTTGTGTGCATTTTTCTGTAGGGTTACTGCTGACCCGAAGTATCTGGACTTTGTTAGTCTGGAAGATAGTTGTACCTGTGATGATAAAAGAATTGTCCTTGATGGCTGGAATGTGTGCTCTAAGTCCCCCCTCCCCCTGTTACCAGTCACACTGAGTGTTATAATCCTTGTCTTCTATTTTCTCTCTGCATAGGTGAATTTAATGTGAAGATTTCCCCACATCATTGATAGCAGGCCCACTATGATATTTAGACATGTATTTATAGAATGTTGAGGGCCTAAAGTATGAACTATTCTTTGCTGTGCTTTAAAAAAGTATTTTCTGTCGATTTCTCATAAAACTTCATATGCAACCATGTACTCTTATAAATGTGAAATCTTAAGGGATGGCAAACTTCATTTCTGTATTTCATAGAAACCATAAGGTGCATATTTATGCAGCACTGAAGTTGTTTGTCATGTGCACAGCTGTGAAAGTGATTCATTGCCAAGATGCACTGTAAACTGTAGCTTTGCAAACACACTTTCTATGTAAGTACTCTAACTCACACTGTAACTCACTAGTGTGTGAAGAGGGAAGCTGACAGGGGCAACCAAGTGGAAACTGTAGGATGATGATAATATGTTTGTTTCCTCTACTCCATTTCAGATTGCAAAGATTCACATTAAAAACATTGGTTGAATTACATCTTTGCATTATGATAACCCCCCCCCCAGGAACTTCTGTGAAGTACAGTTCTGGAACAGAGGCCCCCGGAAGTAGATAGAGGCCCCCGGAAGTAGAGAGAGGAGAAAATGGCTATTATGCATGACTTGCTTAACTACATTGGAACCTTGCGTTATACCCTGAAGTACCTGGCCTTTGCTTTAGGAGAGCTTTATTACTGCTGTGGTGTGAGCATTATTGGTGAGGTTCTTCTCAAAGTTACCATTTCTTTTAAATATAATAATCAGTTTACTTTATCAACTAATATATATATTATATATGTTTATATATATTTATTATAATCCCCATGGTAAAAACTTAATGCCTTGCAAGTGTTTTAGTGCTAAATTTAACAATATGTCTCTCATGTGCTGAAATGCGCACTGAAAGGGCAGAATTCACGGATGAGAAAACACACATGCTTTCGGCTTTACTGTCCCTTATCTCACCTTTACTATAACGCAACGGCTATGCTTAACCTTAAGTTGTGGTACAAATATGAAATGCTTGCCAAATTTTAAGTTCCGCTGCATGTGACTCCTTGAAGGAGCAACTTGATATTTACAAGAGTACACAATACAGGCAAACACCTTTTGTGACCCCAAACTCTTTGCTCTCTTACGTGCTTGTTGAGACTGACCTCGCATCATTACACACTGTCCCCTTTAAGATACTGCCACAAGTTCCTCAGAGGTTACACTGAGAGGAGTCAGCTTGATGCAAAAGTAAATTGTAAACATTTTGGAGTCTGATTTGATTGTGTACATATCATTTAGTGGGTGACATACCATTTTATGACATACAGACGAGGGAGTAAGAAAATATTTCAGCGTTTTAATTTTCACTTGAGTAAAAATAATACATTGCTTTTGAAAAAGAAAACATGACAACTTGAGATTTTGATATTGGAATATGGATGTGTCACTTTTTTTCAGATTCTATCCTTGATGCTTGTTTTGCATTCTCCCCCCCCCGTGTGTGTGTGTGTGTGTGTGTGTGTGTGTGTGTGTGTGTGTGTGTGTGT
>CAJQZJ010000315.1:4848688-4864646 GCA_907164525.1 Lophiomys imhausi | reverse complement strand
ACACACACACACACACACACACACACACACACACACACACACACACATGTTCCTTAGGTAAAGAAATGATGGATTTGAAGTTCCAAAATCCGAAGTTGTATTGACAAACATACTTTTCTCCTAATTGTGATTCCAGAGGTAATGTCTGGTTGATTTCTGTAGGAGTAGATAAGTTGGACTGCTCAAAGTAAGAATTCTCTTGATGTCATTTATGAGTATTTTTAACTTCAAAGGATATGTTATTTGCTGAAGAGTGGCCACTGGGGTGCAATATGACTCTTGACATTTCGAACAGGGCTAAATGATGGGACCGTAGTATTTTAAATATCCTTGTTTCGACACTTTAAAAATCCAGTGGGAAGAATGGCAGTCCATAGAACCCTGCATACTTGAAATTCTTTAGGTATTAATTTTAAATGCAGTTCACAAGTTTGTTTCTTACTTTTTTTTCCTTTACAGATGAATAAGGCAAGGGAGCTTACAGCTGTGTCTTCAGAAATGTTTTCTTTTTACATTTGCTCCTAAGTATTTTATAAAGAAGCTGAAGGGATAGAAACTTTTGCATTTGCTCTCCCATAATATATGTTTCAGTAAAGGACATTGTTGTAAAGCATGTAGTTACCACGATTATAAATGGAGTGCTGGAGAGAGACAGAGTCACGAAGAGACTTTGAGTACAGCCAGCATCTTGCTTTTGTTAATTTCCAATTTGTTCCACAGTGAAAGCATGGCTACTCGGCTTTTTCTGCTGTCAGTGGAGGCTCCCGAGTTAAGTACACAGTCAGTAGTTGAAGGCTTTATAGTAAGGCTCCTCTGGAGGAGCAAGAACCTGCTGATGCCAGTGCATGTTGAAGTGACAACCTTTGCAAATTGTACCCTTGGCAGGGGGTGCCTTAGGGGGTGGCTCTGAAGAGTCCACTGGCAGGCTTGACTGCTTCTCTCAATCTGGTGAAGTCCTTTGTCATTACAGAGCCATCTGGGAGAAGGGCTTCTTCAGGTAGTGCTGGCTCTGGCTGCAAGAACCTGTATTGTCTCCTTTGGAATGTTTCTCATTGTTCTGTAAACTGTTTTTTGGCTATGTGTGTCTATCTGTCTTCAGGCTTCCACACATAAATACTGAGCCTTCTGCTTTTGATTGCAAATCATATCTGAAGACAAAATATCTGGGCCCAAATATTTTTTTTTCAAATCTGTTTCTTTTGGTTCTGGTTACTTCTTCTTACTCCTGATAATTACCTATAGGTCTGGTCTCCTAAAGTCCCTGAACAGGGCTCATTTTGACAAAGCAGCCTCCTAATGGCAGATTTTCAAATACAAATTTGTAGAAGAAATGTTCTCAGATGATGAAGAAGTTTAATCAGGAAAAAAGACATTTTTATTTGCAGAAATAGGCCCTTCAGGGGGATGTGATTATTTATAGCTGGTGTGAAAAGCTGTTATATCTGGATTTATTTGGTAAACTTCATTTAAAATGGGAAGGTGTTTCTTGTTATTCTGTTGGAAAAAAAAAACAATGAGACTGAATTGATGCTGAATTTATATTAACAAAATAAGGGTTTTGTTTATTTGTTTGTTTTGTTTTTTGTTTGTTTGAGACACGGTTTCTCTGTGTCGTCCTGGTTGTCCTGGACTCGCTCTGCTTCTGACTGCATAGTGCTGGGATTAAAGACATGTGCCACCACACCCAACTGCAAATAAGGTTTTGCATACATTTTAACCCATTCTTTTAGGGATCTATGTGTGTGTGTGTGTGTGTGTGTGTGTGTATGTGTTTAATGGAAGTACATGAATTTGAGATTTGATACCATGTGTACTTTTCTATGCTTGAGAATTTTTTTCTCCTGAAAGTAATAGTCTTTATAGATTTTGTTCTATGTTGAAGTTGAAATGTCATGGTTTTACAATATCTTCTGTGTCATCTATGAAAATGATGTGGACTCCTTCTATGAACCGACTTTTGGCGGCTTCTTTTCAATGCACTTGTGGTAGGACATTGGAAATGCCTCTGGCAGGTGAGTGGGTTGTAGGCCTGGTTCTCTTTTGCAGCTTGGTTCTCTGTATTTATGGAGACTGTTGCCTCTTCTGTTGTTATTTTTGAGGACCATTCTCCTAGGTAACCCAGTCCAACTTAAAATCCTCCTGTCTCAGTCCCCCCAGTACTGTGAATAACAGGCATGAGCCATTATCCCCAACTCATCAATTCACTGAAAAAAAATCCTCTTTAAGTCAGCAAAAATCTTCAGTTTCATGTAATTAGATGGACCTCTCTATGCCTCTCCTATGGAGACGCTGATATGTGCAGTTGATGTGTACCTTTCTATATCTATGTGCATATGTCTCTAGATCACCACTTCCTGAAGGTCAGTCCATCTGGGGGTCCCCTTGCAGTTTTTACAGTGCAGATTCTACCTGGGGAGGACCTGGGACTCTGCATTTCTTTGGTTTCAGCTACAATAGGTACTGTAGGCTCAGAACTACACTGGGTAGTAGGTTTGTAGAAATCTTATTTAAATTTGATTATAGATGAGGCCAGTGTCAAAGATGTTTGACATTTCAACTTCAACATAGAATAAAATTCATAAAGACTATTACTTTTAAGAGAAAAAATTGCCTAAATTCTTAGGTGAAGGGGGCTGCAGATAGGTATCCCTTGCATCTGTAAGAGAGTAACCAATTTATTTAATTATGTTCTGCTTCCTTCCTGCTTGTTCGTTCAATCAAGGCATTTTTAATTTGATGGTATGCTTTTGAGTTCTTTGAAATTTGAAAAGACAGAGCCTGGTGAAGCTTAGGAGATGATCTCTATCGAAACATCTGTTACCATCCATGTACAAAACATCTTCTTTGTAACATAACTCTAGATTCAGATATCAAATTCTCATTTTGAAAGGTACACATAGTTTCCTTGATGCAATAGATCTGGTCCTGATACTGCCCATTGAGGTCAGGGGTTCTAAATGAAGTTTTGAGGCAAGAGAGAACTTTGCTGGCAATAATCTGGAAATTTAGAATCATGGGATTTTCCTCCTAAAAGCAAAATTTCTTCCTTAAGAGTCACAAATACAGGCTTCTATAGAAATTTGGAGAGGGCTTTTCTCACTTTGGGACAAAGGTGCGTGGACATCAGGATGAATAGGTTCCTCAGGAGGCTTGTTTTCTGATGCATAGGCTACTGCTGCTGTGCCTGAAAAGCATCAAATGCTGTCATTTCTGTAATGCTCAAAAAAAAAAAAAAGTCAAGAAGGACTGAGCTTGTACTGTCTAGAGAGGGAAAGAGGTCAAAGGTAACTTTCACCAGGGAACAGTCTTCGCCACTTAAGACAGTAAATCTGAGCTGTCATATACAGTGAAACCACTGGGGGACTAGGGCTGTCTTTCTATATATATACTAGTCTCCTAGTGTGAGACTAATAGCATTCAATATGATCAGAATGAAGGCATCAGCAAGAGATGGCTCGAGGGTTAACGTTGATTTTCCCTCAGTTACATGGGGCTCATGACTTGAAGAGGTCCAGAAGCCCAAACTTGGTCCCTGGAGTCAAAATTCATTTTAAGGAAATGTAGCTTTCACTGCATGGAAACTTTATAGACTTTATTAATGCATCAGAACACACAAGTAGGCAGCTGAGAGTATGAGATGTAGAACTTGGTTAGTAATATTCAGGCATTAGATAATGATGTGGGGTGAGGGTACCTGCAGTAAGAAGACTTTCCATCTGGAATAGAGACGGAGATCAGTGGTGCTGTCCTTGTGTACTATGCACCCTGCAAATTAAAATGAACTGGGACTTTTCCGTTTAAAACATTATATTTAATTTGGTCCACTTTAGCTTTCAGGCATCTTAAAAGATTTTGGAGTGGGCCAAACAGAATCTTATAAAAGAACCCATTCTAAAATGAGCTAGATATTCCTTTTAGTTTCATGTTTTTATATAGTATTATACAACATTGGGAACAAATATTGGATCAAGAGGGGGAAAAAAGAGTTTTAGACTTGCAAATACCACATTACCACTTAAGTACTTTAGGCCCTTAGCTCTCATGAAGTCAGTGTTTTAATTGGTTAGGAAGTGAAAATAATAACCATTCACACAGATTGGGGACCAAATGAAGCAGTATGAAGGATGTTCTCTGTGGTTTTTGAAAACTGCACCATTATGTACTTGGATGGAGAATGTGTTGAAGCAGGGGGTGGGATGACTCAGTTGATCACTGTCCATGGTGTATCTTGTTCTCATTACTGAGAACACAATGAAGACTTTCCCTGCAGTGGTGTAGGTTTTACTTGCATCCTATAGTTGCACTCTTACTGTCCAAGCTTTAATGGAATGTACTTCCCTGTTCTCCCCAATCCCTCTCCTTACCTGTCCGCTCTTGAGTACCGAGTCCCCAGGATCCTCACATCAGCAGTTCTTGCAACTTCTGTTTCTTTTCTCTGGCTTGTGGGTGTTTCTGGTCTCTATTGAAGCAAGAGATTATTTTGAATAGACATCTGACCAGCCTATGGGGTTCTTTGCTTCTGGAGGGTAAAGTGATTCGTTATAGTGGCTTTGATATAAAGACTCTTTCACATTTCAGTTCTTCTTGGCAGGGATGACTGTCCCTGGGCACTAGTGACAGTTCTTAGTTGACATCCCTTTCACTTTTGGAGTACATGTGTGTTTGTAGCAGTTCTGGGGGCCTGGTGAGGAGAAAAACTGTATGGTTGGTACATCTAGTAAGGTGATTTTTTTTTTTTTTTTGGTTTTTCGAGACAGGGTTTCTCTGAATATCTCTGGCTGTCCTGGACTCGCTTTGTAGACCAGGCTGGCCTCGAACTCACAAAGATCCGCCTGCCTCTGCCTCCCAAGTGCTGGGATTAAAGGCGTGCGCCACCACCGCCCGGCGTAAGGTGATTTTTTTTTCTGCACTTATGTGCTTGTGTCTGTCAGTTGGTGCAAAATTTCAGTTGAGTATGTTGAACACATGTGTTGGATGGCACCATGTCATAGCCAAGCCAGGAAGTATGTTTAGTGTCCATGAAATATGTGTCTCTGTCAGGTCTCCTAAAGCCTCAGGACAGAACAGTAAAGACTATAAGGTCTTTCCGATCAGGAAATGTAAAGTTCTGCTCCCAGAACTATCATTGTTTAAAGTTACAATTTTCATTATGTAACAAGACTCCCGATCTGCACAATAAATAATATCTAGCACATGGAGTTCTTGAGTGAATTTATGAGATATATTATGTAAAGAGCCTTCTACAAAGTGTGGTCTATGAGATTACTTATGAAATATTTGTCAATCAAATGTACTCATTAATTACATTGCTGATAGTTTAAAGAATTGTATAAGAATATCTGAATGAACTGTGGAAGATTTAGAGATTCTTCTTAAAAATCAATATGTTGGTGCACAACTGTAATTCTAACATGTAGGAAGCTGGTGCAGGAAGATCAGGGATTCAAAGCCAGCCTGTGTTACACAGCAACAAAACTTCAAACTCAAATTTATTTATAATTACTATTGTTCTTCATATTATCCCCTTTGGCTTCTTAGTGAGCAAAACTGAGTACAAAGCTTTGTGTGAAACTTGCTGCTTTTTCACTAGTTCCCATCCTCATTGAGAGTTAAAACTTGCATTAATAGTTTGTGCATCTAAGACTTGATCTCTCTCCCAGTCAAAACACGTCCTGTACTTGTTTACTTAACAGTTCACTAAAAATTCCCTTTTGAAAGAGAGTATGTTACTGCCAAACATGAACACTTCTTGCTTCTCTCCTTCCTCCTTATCCTGGTTCACAAAAAAGATACCCTCCCAAGTTTAGGTATGCTGCTAATGACAAGGTGATTGACTCTACCATATTGGAATAGCCTTTTTCATTAAATTTTGGGGTGTGGCTTTCATACTCTGACTTTCATCTGAGCTTGAAATAGGCCATATTTTGGCATAATAGTTTTGAGCTCACTTGGCTAGGAAATATTTATTTATTGGTAGTTTCCTTGGAACATTTAATGTTTTGAGTTAAGATGTTGGCCTCATTGCACACATTTAGTGTTAAATAAGGCATTTTATGTTAATTTTATTTTTTAGTTCAAGTTATCCTTGTCTCTCTTCACTTTCTCCCCTCAGTCTCTTTCTATGTGGTGTGCGTGTGTGTGTGTGTGTGTGTGTGTGTGTGTGTGTGTGTGTGTATGTGGGTACACATGGGCTATATATGGTATGTGTGTGGAGGTTGGAGGACAGATTGTGGGAATTGGTTCTCTCCAACATGTGGTCCCCAGGGATTGAATTCAGTTCCTCAGGCATAGCAGCAAGTGCCCCTGCCCACTGAGTGATCTTGCTAACACTAAATAAGCACTTTCATACAACAGTCTACATCAACGTGTATCCTTTACTTCAGGCGTAATCTCATTCACATTTTGGGTGTTACGTTATTCTCAGTTGGAATGTTTGCTTTGTTCCTGTTGATAACTAAATTGTAACAGCAAGTGGCAAGCTTCTAGAAATGAGAGCAGTTTGGATTCTTGTTGGCCAGCAGCCTAGTTCTTTATAGCACACATCTGTTCTTTGGAATACTTTGAGAATTTTCAGGTGAAAACTTACCGACTTTTTTAATTAGCCAGATTCTGATGCTTTAAAAATTAGTCATACTGTTGTTAAGTTATTAAGACCAAAATTTGGTGGTTTGTGAAATGACTCTCAATTCTGTGGAATTAGTTTAAATTGATGCATCAAATCAGCAATTCAAGACCTTAGTAAACATGTTCCTATAGTTGATTTTGAGAACTAAACAAAGAATGATGGCTTATTTCTCCAGGGGTTGAGTAGGGTGGGAAGATGTGGTTATTTGCAGTGAGTAGGAGGTCAGAATGGCATTCCTACGAGTGGAGTGTAGTTGCCTTGTGGACCCTGTCACTCGGTTGATGAGGATACCCTGCTTGCCATTTATGAAGCAGAGGAGGGATGATACCATGTAATTGGGATGAAATTTTCCTTTGTGGGATTCAAGATAGGCAGTATGATGGAAGATGAGGAGTTTGGATTGATACCTTTGTGATTTGGAACCAGACAGCAAATAAGCATGTTGAAGTGTAATCAAGACTCTTTGTTAGCATGGAAACCCACCGATTTCAGCTGTTTGTGGAAACACCTCTTTTGTGTGTCATAAAAGAGCTTTGATGTATTTTGAGCACATGCTGGATTCTTGGATAGTATCATTAGAAAAGTGGTATTGTGTATTTCCTCTCCGTCCTGCTGTATATTATATATATTTTAATTCACACAAAGTAGCAGGTTTCCTGATGGCATTTTTATGCATGTTAACGTGGTTGATCCATCTTGACTGCATCTTCCTCTAGTCTCCCTTGTTCTTTTCCCTGTTCCCCCCCCCCATTCGTCCCCTTATGCTCCCCTTTCATATTGAATGTTGCTATTATCATCCACCCTTTGCCTCCTATTCAATTTTATTTTATGTGTATGTATGATTGCTTGATATATGTATGTATTCCATGCACATGCTGGGTGCCCAATGGCCATATACCTGGAACTGGAGTTACAGGTTGCTGTGAGCCTTCATGTGGGTGCTTGGAACCAAACCCAGATCCTTTATAAGAATAACACATTCTCTTACCTGTTCAACTGTCTCTCACATCTCCATCTTGCTTCCTTAAAGCCTAGTTTTTTTCTCACGTGGACCCCTTCCTGGTTTCTAGGTCTCTTCCCTTGCTTGATTATTGTCTTAAAGGCTATCATCATAAATATCCATTTGTTCACCATTGTTTACTTAGAATTTGAGCTGTCAGAATGAATTAATTTCATGTGTGAGGGAGGGAAATTTACTTTCCCATTAGTAGCCCAAGACTGAATCGAATGTTAAACAGTTTGCTCATACATAGCAAATTTTGGATGGTATTTAAAAGTTGAAAATATTTTAAATAACGTAATCTTAAATTTACTAGTTTCTATTTTTTCTATTCCTATTTATTAAAACCGGTTGAAATACTTTGAAAGTATATGTTAAAATAGAATAAATACTTACCTATTTGGAGAACATTTTGTGTGTGTGTGTGTGTGTGTGTGTGTGTGTGTGTGTTTTCGTTTGTGGGTGTGTTCCTAAGGAGAGAAAGTGGGTGTGGTGACAAACACCAGCATTTCTAGTCTGTTGGAGTTAGAAGCTGAAGTTCAAGGCCAGCCTTAACCTTATAGTGAGTTTATGGCTGGTTTGGAATACATAAGAATGCTCTAAAACTTAAAAAAATTTTCTTTTTTCAGAGCAGAGTGAAATTGGTAGAAATTAGTAGACTTTTTTTTTTTTGGAACTACAACTATTGGAATGGTAGTTTCTCCATATCTTTAGTAAATGGAAATGAATCATCTGTTGTTATTTTTATTTTTTTTTGTTTTTGTAAAGATTATTGGTTTCATTGACTTAAAGCAAATTATTTGTTTCTTAAAGATTTTTCACCTCATAAAGCTATACTAACTGTAGCTCGTTCACTGGGACTCCTCATTGGATGTCTATCCTCTATCAATAGTGGTATCAGAAAAAGATGAATGAAAATTAAGGGGCAACTAAAATGAGAAGGAGATAGCCTCCTGTATGTAAACACTGACTAGAAGACTTACTGATTTGCTGTTTGAGTGTTTCATTCTGTAGGGAGAGTACTTGGGTCAGGGTCAAATGAGGCTGTTGTTCCTAGCAACTGATGGAGCAGTAACGATGGGTCTATCATTTTAAGTAGTTTGATTTTGCAAATCAAATACAGCATAAAACGTATGGCAATTCTATTCAAAGTTTGGGAGAGAGGTCTAATTTTTAGTTTGTTTATAATTCTGGAAATCAGCAGTGACCTTTGATTTCTGTGTTAGGTCATGAGAAAGCAGCAGTGTGTGATGCTTTCTGCTCACGTCAGCCATTGTTCTGTAACAAGGGACCATGTTAACTGTGGGGCCCAGGCCAAGTAAGGCGTAATGCATAATCTTGAGTCTGGTGCGAAGAAAACCAAGTAGAAAGTCTAAACTGGTCATGCTTATAATTCTTAGTGAGCCCGTGGCAGAGAGCACTTGACCCCCAACCCCGAGGGAGAGGGCACTTGTGAGAGACTTCTTCTTGAATTGATTCTTGAAGAAGTAAGAATACATTTAATAAGGATGAGAGTAAAGAAAGATTATTTGGAAGGTGCTGTTCTAGAGTGGGGCATACATCCAGCAGAGAGGATGATGCTGGGAGACAGTAGGGAATCTCTTGGTAGCTTCAAATGAGCAAGATCACCTAGGATCTTACAAGATCTTCCATGATCAAGTTTGAAGATTTGTCTGCAGTAAGATTAAGTCAGTCTGTAACACATAGACCAGAAAATTGCCTATTGAAGGACGATGTTGACTATGTAGTATTCTATTGGCAGCTTTGCATTTCCCAGTGGTGATGAGCATTAAAACAAGGTGGAGACAGGTACAAAAAAGGAAATTAGCTGTATTAGAAACGGACAATTGGAAAAAAATCCAACTTCACTGAGCTTTCCATCTTGGGCAAGTGGATAGAATAGGAAACACAAGGGAGGCTGTTTTCGGCAAGGGAGATGAAAACATATGACTCCTTCCCTTATTAAGGGGAGAGCTGAGCTGGAAGACAATGGTGTCAGACATAATAAATATTCCATAAGTGCTTTGGAACTTAGTGTGCTTGTATTGCAATGATAGTCTCTCAATAGGTTTTTATTTTGGTAAGCATACTAGTTCTGAAGGCTGAGAAGTCCAAGATCAGGGTCCATGATTTTTTTCACAATGTACCCATGTATCAGAAGGTGCAAAGCAACACTTAGAAATGTTTGTTTTGTGTTTTTAGATAAGATATTTGTGCATATCACAGGCTGGCACCAAACGCTCTCTGTAGTTCAGGCTGACCTCAAACTCCCAATTCTCTTGCTTTTACCTTAGGGGTTCTGGGGTTACAACTTTTTAACCATTCTTTAACTGGTTCCCCCTCCCCTCCTTAGCTGCTGGGAATTGAACTCATGTCATTGCAAATGCTGGGGAAATGCTCTACTGCTGAACTACCTTCTGAGACTTCTTAAAAGGTCACTGATGGCAAGATGTATGCGCTATTATTCTATATGTTAAAATGGTAAAATATTCTATGTAGCCCCAAGAATGGATAAAACAGAGTTTAATGCCTAAATAAATAAGCTAAAAGGTGAAAAAAAAAAAAAAAGGTCACTGATTGCAATAAGGAGGGCTCTGTCTCCTGATCTCATCACTCCTCAAAAGTCTTTCTCCCAGCCATCATCTTGGACATTAAAATTTAACATTAATTGGAGGGAGGGGTGTAACTATTTACTCTGCAGCAGACATGTAAGCCCCATTCAGGGCACGTGGTGCCTCTTACTTCCCTGAACAGAGGCCTCTAAGCAGCTGCGAGGATTTCATTCACTTCTGTATCTTAACCTAGTGACTATAGTCATTGTGGTGACAACTTGAACTTTATCCCTTGTTCTCTCAGAAATGTCCTGACTTCGGCCATCATCCATGAAACATGGTAGTTGGGAGGAAGTGGTGGGTATGCTCAGACTAATCTTAGGTACTGTGCTTCTATCTCTCTGTGGTCTGGCATAATAATGGTGAGTTGAGGCAGATTGCTCTACCTGACACCATGTTGAAAAGATTTGTCACAGGAAATAGTGGCTTTGACAGAAAGGAGGGCTAAGTATTCTTGGGAGAAGACCGCTCAGGAAAGCTATTTAAGTCTACTTCCTTCTGTTCCCATTATCCTTGAGATTATTAGTAACAATTTTGGAGCCAGCTAGGATACAAATGTTATCTTCAAAATCCTGTAGTGAGACCCAGCTGTGAGGTGGTTAACCATATGAAGCATGTGTGTCAGTATATAGGTGTGCATTTTGGATTATAATCTAAATTGGGACAAGTGCCTTGTGGGCCAGATCTACCCTACAGCCATTCTCCTCAAAAAAAGCCTTTCACATTCTTCATTTATGTTTTGGCTGTGTCTAGTTTCTGCAATGGCAGAGTTTAGTAGTTGCAGCAAAAACTTTGGGGCTTATGAAATGTAAAATATTTACTGTCTGTCCCTTGATGGGAAAATTTTTGCCAGCCCCTGGTTTTATTGGAAATATTCAGTCTGAAAACTCTTCTGACAGGTGTTCTGATGAGAACACATCTGGTCCCTTTAACTTTCCCTGACTGGCTGAGAAAACAGGTCTGTGATAATTCTTAGGAATTAAAGTTCAAAGTCAGATGTATTAATATTTCACCAACTTCTCTTTCCCCTCACTATCCGGAAACTGTTTTAGAATTTATTGAACATGATTCCTAAGAAACCAGGACAGCAGTGAGTGAGTGAGCGGCTGAAAGGCCCCCATCCACACGCTCCTATGGTCATGACAGCTTTGTCTCTGTGAATGGTTTGATCGACTGCATTTGTGAATGTGGTTTTCATGCAATTGCAGGTCTTTGTATATTGGTTTCCTCAGCTTGTCAATGGTCCTGGCCCTTAGTCTAGGACTGCAGGATGGGCCTGCTGTTGCCTCCAGCAGACTCCAGAGCCTCTAGGATGCTTTTATGGCTGTTGGTTAACCTGCTCCCCCTTTCTTCAGCAAGCCTGTGTTTCCAAGCTATTGTTTCTCAGCTGTCCGTTGCTTTGTTGAATTGTTCTGGGCTGATTTTCAACTTGTTCTCCAAGTGTTGTGCTAGACCTCCTCGGAGGCATCTCCTCGCCTTGCTTTTGGTCTGCTCTAAGCAGCTGTTTCATAATCTTTCAGGATCCACTTTCTCATGTGGTTGGTCCACTGGCCTGGTTTTCTGTGATTGAGGTTTTGACACCTACAAAGTGTCTCCATGTCATTACTTAGGTGACAGCCTCCTCTTGATGCGTTTTATTCTTTGGGTTGCCTGAAAGGCACCCTTCAAAAACTCTGTAATGCATAAGATGACAGCTCCCTCAACCGCCCCCAGGTTGGCAGGGGAAAAAGCCATGTGGCTTTGTTCTGATCTGGACTGAACTTCCTTACTCTTAGGGTATCCTCGTTTGTCACATCGTTACAGTTTGCTTATGATTGTCCTCGAGTAAAAAAGTCACACGGCATCTATTCACTTATAGTAGGATTTTAGCTATATAGTACAGGATATCTGTACTACAACCAACACACCAAAGGGAACATGGACATAGACTTTTTATTTATTATTTTTATTTTTTTGTTGTTTGTTGGTCTGTTTTTTAGTTTTCCCTCCCTAGCAATGAGACACTTTTCACTGGTGGTACTGCCTTGTAGGCCCCCAGTGTATGAAGAGGCTCTTGGCCTTCATATGACTTCTGAACTGGGGCGAGGGACTGTTATGTATGGTCACTCCCAGCGTGCTGGGAAGGGGGAAAAGAGGACAATATGATGGAGATGTAACCGGAAGCAACAAATAAATAAATTTATTTAAAAAAAGTCATTGTCAGACAAGACTCATATCTGATTCTTGTGTTTTTCCAAGAATGTTGTTAACTTATATAGCTACAAATAGAAGGTTTGAGAAATAGCAGCAGCTGGCTTTGTAGAGTCCATAACTCAAATGTAGGTTTTTGGGTAATATGTGGATCAACATGTACTAACTGAAAAATGCTGCCAGAGATAGGATTTTCAATGGCGACTTTCAAAAAATAAATGATTCTTAAATATATAGAGTGAAAGAACAAGACCTGATGAGGAAATGCAATGCATTTACTTAACAGCTTGCCTGTACTGCTTAACAATAAAACTAAAAAGCAAAACAAAAAACCCAAAAAGCTTGTTAGCTCAAGTTTTAATAAAAGTTTATTAAAAATCTTAATTTATAAGACATAGCAAATGATTTTTATAAAAGCATACGGTTGAGTGGCAACCTGATATGATTCAGAGGTAGTAAATTCAATTTAAAATATTAAGCTGGAGGAGACATTACAAACCGACATATATCATGATATTTATTTAAAGGGTACCACAATATTCTCAGTTTGTGATAGTTCAACCCCAGCATTAAATTTTACGAGCAGATTCATAATATTTACATGCGTTTATAAGCAATTCTGTATTTGCCACAGTCAAAGGAGAAAAGTCATTGCACTAATCCCACACAGGCCGTAAACTTGGCTCTGGTGTTTCAAGGCCTGTTGTAATTCTCTAGTTACTCACTCAGTTTGCCAGGGGTGAACTGCTGATGTTGCTACAAGCACTTATATTATGGAAGGCTTGGAGGTACTTTGATATCAGCAAACTACTTTATGGGAGCAATAGGAAAGTATGCACTGTTGAAATCGTACCCACAGTCCCACTGTTTATATTGAAGTCATGCTGCCAGTTTATAGGTTTTGCTTGGTACTGTTGGTTTTATGTGATAAGTTGAGATAGAGTTCCTTTCTCAAGGGGATTCACGTCTGAACTCAAAAATTTTGTGGGCTTTCAAATCATAGTGACCCATTTGAGCTGTCGTCGGAAAAGCATGCCTTTTCCAGCATAGGTTCAGGATACCTGAAGGTCCCTCTGTTAGGTGCGCCTGTTTTGACCTTGCTGTCACACTGTGTCTTTTCGGCTTAGTTCAGGATGAGTGCAGTTCACAGGTGTAGACTTGAGTCACTTCCTCTCTGAGGGTGTTGGTTCTTCTAGGTAGCCCAGTGCATCTCTCTGTGGCTATTTCTAGTTTTAGCTTATGCCTGAGCCAGGATCCGAATGAATTATAGTAACTGTGAGCATGATCCGTAAAACTGCCTTAAAAAGGAGAGACAAAGTAGTGTGTTGTAACTGTCTAGAGAATAAGAAAATGAGAAAAAAATAGGTCAAATGAAAATAAGGACTAAATTGATGGCTTTTGATTCCTGGCCTCTGATACTCAAGGGTTAGGAGTTTTCTAAGAATAAGTAGGTTCAGACTTTGAGTATCATGTGAAGAACCAATTTAGACTGACAGAAGTTTGAGAGATTGCTACAACTCTATGGAAATGCTAGTTGTAATATTGAAAAGTTCTATAAAATATTTACGTACGAACTGGATTATTACATCTTACTCTACTGTAGAGAATATTATTTTAATTTCTTTGCATATTTTATTTTCATTAGTTCTCTTAACCCAACTATGTGAGCTCCTGCATTTACTCAAGCAAGTATTCCCTTAGTACTGCCCAGCTTGTATTTGCAGGGAATGCAGAAATGGATCAAAGTGAATTCTTGTTTTCAAAGCAGCTTTTTGGGTGTGTATCACAGATCCCTTTGGGCATCTGTTGAAATCGGAGCTCTTGCTCTAGAAAAATGTTTTAAATGCACAAAACAAAGCACATAGAAATAAATACAATTGAAATACATTTATCAAGTAATTAGAACTCAAACACACTCTCTAGTACTCTATCTTTATGAAGTTATGTAATAGAATGATAAAGCAGCAGGTCCATTATAGGGCATCATATTGAGGTATTCATAAGCATGAAGAATTTTTTTGTTAGCACTGCAACATCACCTGTTTGTGATGGACGCATGTCTATGGTTTTTCACTAGTGGCAGAATCTTTGCCATGGTTTGTTACCTTCATTTGTATTTGAAGACAATGGTGAGTGTTGCTAGAGACTAATAAAAAGAAGATACCCCTTTCTTTCCTATCCAAGTGCATAAATTCCTGAATTCTAGTGGAATTCAGGATGAGGACCCCTGGGAGGATCACAAGTGTATTTATTAAAAAGCAATACAAAACAGTAGGCTATCAGGAACATACAAGTAGATTTCATGGGCTTTCACCGTTGTAACTTTGAAAAGTTTTATTGAGGTCAGTAAACATCTGAGAAAGGTACAAAAAGGTCAGCAACTATCAACTTTATTAGAACCCAAACACTTAGAGTAACCTGGTCTAAGATTACCCCGGCTGCATATGGGTATTTTGTTTGTTTTGTGTTGGGTTTCTGTAACTATTTATGTTAGCTCAATAGTCTTGGCATTTGGGTATGTTACATAAGTCAGAAAGTGTCACTGCTAGCCTTGATTTTGGTGAATGTGAAAAATATTGTAAAAAAAAAAAATACCCAAGTTTTCGAGAAACTCTTTGAAAGCCTAGTCTTAGATTGTGTGGAGTTTTAGAGTAAATATTCCTGATGGGTTCATGGAGAAAATGCTGGAAACTGCTTATTTGGATAATCTGTAGTTTCTCTTTTTACCTTGATTCTTTCAATTAAATAGTCTTGATACTTAGAGTACACTGAAATTAATATAATTCTCCATGTGTTCTAATGAAATACAAGAACAAAAGGAAAATAGATACAAAATGTGAAAGCAACACATGACCGATTGTTATTAAACATGAAAAGTGTTCTAAAAAGGAAATGATACCTTGTATCCAGTGGATGACAGTATGAAAACTGTACTCCACTTTAGACCTAGAATCACTGAGAGATAGTGCTTTGTGATCAGAAGAGTAGAATGAAACATTTTTGAGGGCTGGGGATGTAGCTCAGTGGGAGAGTGTAGAGGAATTTTAATTCAGAACATGGCTGCTCTGGCAAGACATCACATCCAAAGACCTTCTAGGTCTGTGTGATCTGGCTGGAATGCAGACACTCTGGGCCGTGGTGGCATACACCTTTAATACCAGCACCCAGGGGACAGGCATGCAGGTCTCTGAGTTCAAGGCTAGCCCAGTATAGAGCAAGTTTCAGATAAAGAAAAGCTTGGGTCCAGGTATGGTGGTATACACACTTAATCCCAAACAATGAAGGTAAAGTTAATAGAAGGAAGAGCCCATATTTGAATGTGATACCTAATTGAGTGACAAACTGACCAATCAGAGAAAGATATGACAGAACAGGAAATGTTCAACTCTCAAGAGAACAGAGAGGAAAAGGAAGGTACATAAGGGAGCAGCACACACACAAATACACACACACAAACACACACATACACAAACACACACACACACACAGAGAGAGAGAGAGAGAGAGAGAGAGAGAGAGAGAGAGAGAGAG
>CAJQZJ010000315.1:4834445-4848678 GCA_907164525.1 Lophiomys imhausi | reverse complement strand
AGAGAGAGAGAGAGAGAGAGAGAGAGAGAGAGAGAGAGAGAGAGCAGTGGAACAAATTTACCAGGACAGGTATAGAGAGACATGTTGCAGAGAGAGAGAGAGAGAGAGAGAACAAGCTAGACACAGGTAGAGACAGAACAAGCCAGAGAATGAGAAGGATCTAGAAGATTAGAACAGATTGATAGAGGTAGTTTGAGGCCAAGCAGAAACTTAAAGAAGTAAAATTGAATCAGTCAGCTTGGAGAGGAGTTTGAGCCAGAACAGCAGAGTTGAACCAGCCAGGCAGAGTTCAGAAAGAGCTAGAAAGGGTGAGCTCATTCAAGAGTAAATCTCAGAGGCTAAAAACATTCTAGGCCTATATTAGATTGTACAGAGGCTAGAAGCTTTCAGGACTGGGGCTAGCACATGGAGGCAGTAATTTTCCACGACAACAATTACAGAAAGCATACTTTTACAGTCAAGCACTTGGGTGGTTTGCCCAGTGCCTTAGGTTTAATTCTTAGCACTACAAAAACAAACCAAAGAAGTAAATACCCTGTGACTGTCACCCAGGAAGTAAAAGGAAGTGTCCACAGTTTTATTAAAGCCCAATCCCTGAAGAAAACCTCCCCACAGACACTTGAATCCCCTCTTTTCTCTCTCCTATCTTGTCCTCTCACACTTTGTCCTCAGCCAGACTCAGTCTCCTCCTCTACCTTTTCTCGTCTCATTTCTTTCCTCCCTTTTCAACTCTTTCTTCCTCCTCCAATTTCTTCTTTGTACCTTTCTTCCCTTCCTCACCATCTTCCTGCAGTTGATGCAGAACTTGGGCTCAGGGGGTGGGGCACAGGGGGAGCCACCTCACTGCTGATGGCGCTATGACAGATGTTTTTGTACATTATCTCAGTCTGCATAAATAGTGAAGAGACGCCCACCTTAGGCAGTCCAGGACATTTGATGATCAGAATGACACTTGTGCTAAGACCTGGCAAAGATTAAGGCAGTCTTAGGAACACAATGCATTACCGAGCTTGGCAAGAAAATTTAGGAAATTGCAAGTTATTCAGGATGGTCAGAGAGAAGGGTATGCTTGAGGAAGTAGATGGTGGTAGAAATACACAGAATTAGGGAGAAATCAGTTTGTGGCAGGCTCTTGTAAACCAAGGAGCTAAACTGAATATGGTCAGGAACTCTTAAAGGAGAGCTAGATGATGGGACATATGTGTTTTCTTCTATACTTAATTAAATGTAAGACTGTTTTGCCTGCATTTATGTATGGATTACCATGTGCATGCAGTGCCAGAAGAGGACAGAAAGGGATATCAGATCACCTGGAACTGAATTTTTAGATGGTTGTGAGCTGCCCTGGAAGTGCTGGGAATTGAACCAAAGCTGTTTTGCCAAGAACAGCTTGCGCTCTTAATTGCTGAACCATCTCTCCAACTCTTCAATACTTAAAATTTAAGAAGCCTAGAAATAGAGTAGATGGGGAACACTTAGGTGGAGGTGTGGTGAGCAGGTAGGACGCTTTTGTGCTAAATCCAGGTTTGTAACTGCAGCTGAGGAAAAGATGGAAGTTAACTGGAGGGAGTAAAGAAGTTGCCTCTACCAAATTTGCTAACTGGATATGGGAAATGGTAAGAAAGTACTTTATGATTTGCTACAGTTTCAGATAACCTTCCAACTGCCTGTGCTGTCTTTTTGGAGCAAACATGTTAGGGGAGCAGTGTAGAGGGGACAGATATATAGCTAGTTCCTTTTGGGATGTGATAGTAGAGTTATAAACAAGTGGGCAGGCATTTATATGTTGTGTGCCTCGCTTTCTCACTTAATTTAAGCAGAGTGTGTATGTGAGTCTTCAATGTTACCGTGTTGCCTTGCTTCTGACAGACATCAGCCTTCTTGGAATGCCTTAAGACGGTTCTGTACTGGGAGGAGACAGAGGAGAATAGTGAGGAGGTAATACTCTCTAGCTCTGCAGAATGGCAGTAAAACATTCATAGCATCCCAAAAGACAGAAGCTGATAGGCTAGTTGAGTCCACTTGGGATGTTTGCTGCAGTGGGTGTTTCTTACCTCTGCCCTGTTTGCCTACCTGCTGCAGCTCTTCCAGCTGCTCAGCAGTGAAATTCCTCATTGTGGTGTGAATCTGCTTCCCAGACAGATGTATTATGTGTTTGCTGATATTTCTTGTGGGAGTAACAGGTGAAGGATAATTTGTGTATTGTGTACTGTGAGAGGCTTATCTTAGACATCTAAATCGAACAGATGAAAAGAGGCTCTTTAAAACACAGGAAACCTTCAGAGAATTTGAAGCAGGAAATGAACTGCACAGAATACTTGAGAAATCTTCCAAGTACCCAATTAATTATCTAAAGGGCATTTACCTAGGAGATTATCACTAACAACACGTCAGGCATTTTGCTTGGTTGAAAATCACAAATTGCTATCCCAGTTTTTAACTTATCCTAAATTATATGGTATTAAGAGAAAAAAAATAGCTGGGTTGTGGTGGCACTTCCCTTTAATCACCTCACTCAGGAGGCAGAGGTAGGCAGATCTCTGAGTTCGAGGCTATCCTTGTCTATGGAGTGAATTCTGGGACTGCCAAGGCTAGCTATATCCAACAAACTGGTAGCTGAAATTCGTAAAAATTAAGGCACTTTATTACTTGATTCATATTCCATAATTGATTTCCTTTATTCCTTCTGTTCTGTGTGTGTGCCTACATGTTTGACATTTGGATGTATGTGGTCATTTCTGAGAATGCAAATGAGTATGGAGACCAGGGGTTGACTTCTTTCTCTTTCCCTCACAACCTTATTTGTTGACCCCTTATTTGTTCAGGCAGTCACTGAATCTAGAGCTCTTGCTTTTGGCAGGTTGACTGGAGCAAATCCAATGTATCTGCTCTCTGTTTCCCTTGGTGCTGAGATTATAGGTATACAGTGCCATGTCTGGCCTTTACCTGAATGCAATGGATCCAAACTCAAGTACTTACATGTGCAAGGCAAGCACATTATGCCCTGAGCCATCTCCCCTGATATTCCATTTTTCTTAATTAAAAAAAATTTTTGTAGCATTTGGTAAAGTGGGCTCATACTCCTGCATAGGGCCACTAAGCAGGAGCAAAAGTAGTTGTCCCTTCATTACCTGATTTATAAATGAGGCAACTTAAGGAACACAGAAATTAGTTGGCTTTCCCCAAGGACGCAGGTAGTTGTTGTGGAATTCAATTTCCTATTTCATTTATTCCAATACAAAAAAACTCAACCAAAGACCTTCCTGTTCTTCTGTCCTACAGGGTGTTAAGTACATTGGAAAACTAAGCCAGACATAAACTGATGTTGCCTAGATGTGGAGGAACTTGAACTCTAAAATTCAGAGCATGCTAGTAATAGCAAACAATATACTTGTGAGGTTAGGCCAGAGTTTTAAGTCCTGGATTTCACCCAGGGAGCTACAGAAGCTTCAAGTGGTTTACTGGTGGTGGCATACCTATGAAATGATGTGATCTGGCCCTCGTGGAGGAGTTTGTATTCTATTGGGAAGATTAAGAGTTTGTCTGTCAGTATTCATCTTAATTCAGGAAATGTGGATGCCTACTTCTAGGATGGACCTTATGACCAGTGTATTTTTGGTTTGTGAGGACAGGACAGAGAGCAGCAAGTAATAGGGTTCACCAATTACATTCTAAGGATGTCCGCCCCTTCTTGATCCAACTACCCACTTACTCTTAGCCTGTTTTAACTTTCTGGAGGCATAAATTTTCCTTACAGGAAAATGTAAGCTTTACAGATTGTGAACTCTTAGGAAATAATCTGTCTAAGAAACGAGGGCAAACAATATATAATACAATCTCCAGAGCTTTGGACTAATGTTTCTTCCTCTTTAGGCATAGATCACTTATCCTTTCTATAGCTGCTTACTTGCAGAGTAATTTCCTTTGGCCCTATGCTTGACAGAGAATATTCCATGTCACTCTTCTCTTAGCATGATGTCACAATTCAGAGGAAAACACAACTTTGGCCTCACCCCCTGTCCTTTAACTGTCATTCATTGCCAGTAGCACATGATGGAGATACTGCTGCACACTTCTGCTAAAAGCCCGTGGATCATTGGTTTTGTCACAGAAAGGAATTTCAGGATAAGTCAGTGTGAAACAGAGTTGGAACTTATTAAGAGACTTTTTTTTTTTTGGACATAGATTCTAAGGACAGGAACCAGTGGAGAGAGAACTACTAAAAAAAAATTAAGATATACCTATGTGTGATCATGAGCTTCTCAAGGGAGTGTCATGATGGTCTTTACAGTAGCCAGATGTACTGTTTTTATTGGCTTCTGAAGTTGCATCTTAAATGGTTGCTAAGCAACCTTTTTTCCCCCTGTAAATGAGATCATAGGGTGGTTCCTGCTGTGCTTCAAATGGAATTGCGGTTGATAAAGTAAAACCCTAGGCCACAAGGATTTTGAGATGTTTTTAGTATAAATAGAAGTTTAGTCTTGTTTTTCATATTCCATGATACTATCAAGGAAAGAGGTTAGGCTATGTTTGAAGGTAATATGCAAATGAAATTGAGGGCATGGCCACTCCTAGGTATTATAGATATGAGAGAGAGAACAGCCAGAGGCATCTGGACGGGTCCAGACTGAACCCAGCTGTGAGAGGAGAAAGAGACAGAGGAGGAGACTGAAAGGGGAAGTGAAGAGAGAGGGAAGAAAGAGGACAGTGGAACCAAGAGACCAACAGGGGATGTAGCCAGAATGTCCGAGTTTAATATGGATCAGAGGTTGGGAGGAAGGGAAGCCCAGCCCCAGGGTTGGAGAAGTTTAAGGTAAGAGTGTAGTGTGAAAAGTGCTCAGAGGAACCACAGGAACCACTCGTCCCACTTTGCTGTCCCATATATATTGGGCGGTCGAACAATATGAGTTTAGGCCTTGAACACAGCTCCTTGCTTTTTTGAACATTCTTCTGTATACCAAAGGAATATTGTCTCTATGTCAGAAACTTTCATAGAAAATGTTAATTGTGATGCATTATTTAAGATCTATTTCATTAGTTGTAATTATTTGTATGTGTGTGTGTTGTGTGCACATGGGTTCAGGTGCCTATCATGCACCCCCTGAGGCCAGGGGTATATGATTCCCTGAGGCGCTAGAGTTTAAGGTCATTGTGATCAGCTCTGAATGCGCACTGAGAATCAAAATCCAAGTTTTCTAAGATATCGCCAGACTGACCTCCATAGTGGTTGCACAAGCCTGCACTCCCACCAGCAATGGAGTAGGGTACCCCTTTCTCCACACCCTCGCCAGCATGTGCTGTCATTTGAGCTTTTGATCTTAGCCATTCTGACAGATGTGAGATGGAATCTCAGAGTCCTCTTGAGTTGCATTTCTCTGATGATTAAGCATGTTCAGCATTTCTTCAAGTGTCTCTCAGCCATTAGGGATTCCTCCTTTGTGAATTCTCTATTTAGCTCTGTCCCCCATTTTTTGATTGGATTATTTGGTTTCTTGGCATTTAATTTCTTGAGTTCTTTGTAGATTTTGGATATTAGCCCTCTGTCAGATGTGGGGTTGGTGAAGATTTTCTCCCAGTCTGTAGGCTGTCGTTTTGTTCGAATGACAGTGTCCTTTGCCTTACAGAAGCTTTTCCATTTCATGAGGTCCAATTTATTGATTGTTGATCTCAAGTCCTGAGCTGTTGGTGTTCTGTTCAGGAAGTTGTCACCTGTGCCAATGAGTTCAAGGGTTTCTCCCACTTTTTCTTCTAGTAGATTTAGTGTGACCGGCCTTATGTTAAGGTCTTTGATCCACTTGGACTTAAGTTTTGTACAAGGTGATAAGTATGGGTCTAATTTAATTCTTTTACAAGTGGACATCCAGTTGGACCAGCCCCATTTGTTGAAGATGCTGTCCTTCCATTGTGCTGTTTTGCCTTCTTTGTCAAAAATTAGGTGGCCATAAGTGTGTGGGTCTATTTCTGGATCTTCAATTTGATTCCATTGATCTACTGGTCTGTTTCTATACCAATACCATGCTGTTTTTACAACTATTGCTCTGTAGTACAGCTTGAAATCTGGGATGGTGATACCTCCAAATGTTTTTTTATTGTACAAGATTGATTTAGCTATTCTGGGCTTTTTGTTGTTCCATATGAAATTGAGAGTAGCTCTTTCCAAGTCTACAAAAAATTGTTGGTATTTTGGTAGGAATTGCATTGAATCTATATATTGCTTTTGGTAGGATGGCCATTTTTATTATGTTGATCCTACCTATCCATGAGCATGGGAGATCTTTCCATCTTCTAAAGGCCTCTTCCATTTCTTTCTTCACGGGCTTGAAGTTCTTGTTGTACAGGTCCTTTACTTGCTTGGTTAGAGTTACCCCCAAGTATTTTATGTTGTTTGTGGCTATTGTGAAGGGGGTTGTTTCCCTTATTTCTTTCTCAGCCCATTTGTGTTTGTTATATAAAGAAGGGCTTCTGATTTTTTTGAAGGACCCAGCCATACCACTCCTGGGTATACACCCAAATTCCTCTTCACGGAATCATAAGGAAGTTTCCTCATCTATGTTTATAGCAGCCTTATTTGTAATAGCTAGAAACTGGAAACAACCCAGATGTCCCTCAACCGAAGAATGGGTTAAAAAACTGTGGTACATCTACAAAATGGAATATTATTCAGCTATCAGAAACAATGAAATTATGCAATTTGCAGCCAAATGGATGGAACTAGAAAAGCTCATCCTGAGTGACCTAACCCAGTCTCAGAAGGACACATATGGTATCTATTCACTTATAGTAGGATTTTAGCTATATAGTAGAAGGTATCGATACTACAACCAACCCACCAAAGGGAACTTGGACATACACTTTTTATTTTCATTTATTTTTTATATTTTTTTTCTATGTTTTAGTTCTTTTAAATCTGTTTTTCTGCTTATTTGTTTGTTTGTTTTTTAGTTCTCTCTCCCAGGCAATGAGACTTTTCACTGATAGTACTGCCTCATAGATCCCCAATGAATGAGGAGGCTCTTGGCCTTCATATGACCTCTCAACTGAGATGAGGGACTGTTATATAAGGACACCCTACCCCAGAGAAATGGGATGGAAGGGTTAGGAGGTAATGAAAAAAAATGAAATGTGATGTTTTGGCCTTTTACTACTAATTGTCATAAACTGTTTAGGATAATTAAGAAATGCAAACTAATGGTTATGCAAGCCGGTCATTCTGTTAGGTACTATGACAGCCTATTATAGTTATTTTCTAAGCTAATCAGAAATAAAGCTGCTAATAGACAAGCAACATCTGCTTACCCTAATAGAAGACACATATAGGGCCTCTTCAAAAATCTCAAGAGATCTGCAGAATATGTCATTCAAAGATGTTTTCGTAACTTTAGATGTTTTTATATCAAGACATATCAACTCCTGACAGCACCCCCTATTCTACCCCAAGTAGAAGATGAGCATCGAAGAATCTCCAGTGGGAGATGATTGAATTAGTCGCAAGCCTATCTCTTGGTAGGAAAAGCCCCTTGCTCCAACGGTAGACAGAATGCTGTCCAAAAAGGACAAAACCTGGAAGCAGGTAAGTCGACAGCCTAGCTCTGCCAAGACAGGGTAGGTAAGTCCTTCATAACCCCTGCTCTACAATCAATGTCTGTCAGAGAAATGAGGCCAAATGACTGAAGATCGATGCTGTAATGTATCGAGAGAAAATGGGAACCGTCCAGGCAGCCACTGGTATGCCATTTCTTAGTTTTGGAAGCTGCAGGTCCTGTACTTTCTATAAAATCAGATATATTTATCCCTCTCAGGTCTCTGAGGTGGTTGAAGAACAGATAGCTAGAGTCTCATAATTAAATTTTGAGTTGTTTAGGAGTCAAGAGAGTGTTATAGATCTAAGAGGATACTTTTAAAATTGTGTTGCAAGTTAGTATGAATGTTGAGTTAGATATAGAACTTTAAACTCAATGGAGATGGTTAGATAGTAGAATGTTAAAGTCAGGTACCAAATAAATATGGACTGGACATTGGGAATGTACGCTAAGCCATATAACCCTCATAACTGTGGCCTAATTACCTCTGTTGTTTTGTATTGTATTTATTATTATAAGAGAAAGAGCCATTTGTTGGACTGAAAAGGGAAACTGTAGGGGGAAATAAGATATACCTTAAACTTAAAAAAAAAAAAAGGGAAGAGGATGGTGGGTTGAGGGTGGGAGGGTGGGATTGGAAGGGGGAATAGGGAGGGGACTGTGATTGAGATGTAACTTGAAGAAATAAAAAATAAAAAAAAAGAGTTGTCCTCTGACCTCCACACAAACTATGGCATGCAAATAAATAAATAAACTGAGCATGGTGGCACACACCTTTAATCCCAGTACTCAGGAAGCAGAGGCAGGCAGATCTCTGTGAGTTCGAGGCCAGCCTGTCTACAAAAGGGAGTCCAGAACAGCCATGGCTACGCAGAGAAACCCTGTCTTGAAAAACAAAAACAAAAAACAAAGCAAATAAATACATAATTTTAAAGTTTAACTACACAGGCTAGGTTGGGGAAGTGGCTCAGTGGATAAGAGCATTTGCCGAGCAGGCATGAAGTCAGGAATGGTCAGACAACACTACAGTCCAGCACAGTGGGGATGGGAGACAGGAGGATCACTGGGGTGTGGTTCCAGCCAGCCTGGTTAAAAAAAAAAAAAGAGAATCAAAATCAAGGTCTCTGGAAGTGCATCACACATTGTAAACATTGAGACTTTACTATAGCCCCTGATGGCATTTTTGATTCTTACCTGGGTATTGGCTTCATCTAGTCTTCTTCCTCTTCCTATATTCCCTTAACTTTTCCTTTCCAATCCTGTCTCACTTCTGTGTCCTTATTTCTGCCTCAGGGAATTTGTATAGGCTTGTCTTTAGTGGACGATTCATTAAGTGGGAATCTCTGTTGGGTGGTTTTTCATAATTGGCTTCTTTCACATAGGAAAATGATTTTAAGGTTTAAATGTATAGCATGTATCCACGCTGCATTTTTCCCTGACACCAAATAAAATCCCTTGCTGTAGACTTTCCACATTTTGTTTATCTATTGTTAGTGACATTGTTAGGCGTTTAGACTGAGTTGTGTTGCTCTGGCATTTGTGAACGGTGCTTTGAGAGTAATGGTATAAACGATTGCTGAACTATTTTCAACTTATGGAGGGTATATGCCTAGCAGTGGAATTTCTGAACATTTTTTGACTGTTTACTCAGTTGAAACATGTTTTCCAAAATAATCTTGCTGTTACTGGAGTCCTAGGCCAGAGGACAGACTCTGGAGCATCCCATCAAATTAATTTAAGGGAAACTCCTCATCAAAACCAAACAGAAAATGTAATGAATAAAAGCAGAAGGTTTTAAATTTTGTTTTATGTGTCATATCTAGCACCCAGGAGCTAGACAGAAGCAATGGGGTGGGGGTGGGGGCCCCAGATTTATTTGGTTGTAGAAAACTTATGACAAGATGATTTGATAAAATGTCTCACCTTTGCTGTGCTTTGGCTGAAAGTGTTTCCGGAAAGGAAGCAAGAATAGAACTAATTGCTCATCAGGAGAGGAGGAACAAATATAAGTGGTTTGGATACACATTTAAATTAGATTACATTTACTGAAAGATTTTCTAAATGGAGTTAATTTGAAAGGACACGGAAGACATTGGGTTTAATATGCACCTCCTCAACCGCTCTAATCCCTCCTCAAAAGTCACTCTTCAGGCCTTTTATTTATATACCACCTTGTTCCTGAACCTGAAAGCTCTGTCAGGGACACAAAGGCCTCTTTCAGAGAGAGAGAAGAAAGCCGAACATGTAGGGTACTTTTCTCTTATCCAGGTCTGTGTCTCTATTGTGTGACCAGAACATACAACGGAGTCTTAGCCTCCAGAAGCTGGGTCCTTCTTTAAAACTTCATTTTTATCAATACAGGCTGTTATGTATCCCATACTAGCCCAAAACTCCCTAGATAGCCAATGATAACTTTGAACTTCTCTCTTGCTTCTTGCCCTAGGTTCTGGATTGCCAGTGTGTACACCTAGAACCGCTTCTTGTATTTTCTTCAATTGCTTCTCTGTGAATATAGCTTTACAGTAACGTACAGAATTAACGATAAAGCTGGGGCTGTACAAAGGTCCTCAGATGTCCAGGGTTCCAGAGACTAAAGCAAATATTGTTTAGTTGTCTAGTCATTCATTTATTTTGGATGAGATTGCTCTGTAAACACCAGGCTTGTGTCAAATCTGCAGTCCACTTGCCTCAGCCTCCAGAGTGCTAGGATTTTTAAAGAAATGTTATTTAGCCATTTCCGATGGGGCTACTCTTTAGAATTTAGAATGGTGGCTAAAGGGAGGGAGAGGACTTAAGACTCGAAAAGGAAGAGGGAGGGAGAGAAGAGCAAAGGAAGAAGGACAGAAAGGACAATTGCAAAGCCCTGGACTGTGACAGAGAAGGGCTGTGCCTACCATCATGAAATGTGCTCATGGTCAGCCAGCAAAAGATCCTTTGTATCGAAGTTCCTGTGATACAATCCCCCAAAACAGTGGAGTTAAGGTGACAACTGAGTGATTTAAGAAACTCCTTCAAAAACATTCTCCGCAGATTCTGGGAAAAGAAATAATTAAAACAGGACCACTGTTGAAGCATTTATGGAAAGGCCCATGCTTTCCCTACGACTAAATCTCTTTGCACCTATTTATATGAGATGCCATGTTTCTTTCCAAGTGCTTTTCTCTCTAAGCTTGGCCTTGCCTCATCACAACTCTGTGGTATAAATAAGTCAAGCTGTGCCCTCCTAGGAATGAGGAGATGGTTGTCCTGAGATGGCCGTGACCCACTCAGCTCTGCCTTTTGGTTCCTGAGAGACACGAGATGAGAATGCAGCTTCCTGTTGTCCATAGTGCTTTTTCTCATTTACCCTGTGGCCGTTTGTCTTCTGCTGGGTTGGTTCTAGAATAACTGGGAAGCTTTTTTCCTTTTCAAATTGTTCAGCAGCTCTCCCACTCTCGCCATTATGAAGACGCTCCCGATGAATTATGCAGCAGCATTTAACTTAAAGCAGAAAAATCAAACGACTTGGACTTAAGTAGTATTCTCACACGGAAACATATTACTTCTCACATGCTTTTCTTTTTCCCTGAAATTTTTTTGTTTGAGGAGAGTGATTTAAATACCAGTGTGAAAGCTCATATAATTCTGCTGCTTGAAGAACACATGATTTACTAAGCTGTGTAATAGAAATAATTTTAAAGAAAAAAATTAGCTTCCAAGGGATTAAAAAATGCCAGTCCCCAGCACATTTCTGTGGGGTGTCAGTTAAATCCGTTACAAAAAAACTCAGTGGATTTTGACCATCAGCCTGCTGCATCACGTGACTCTTTCACGTGACTCTCCTTGAGTGTCTTCCACTTTAATTCAGGGTAAGGCTGTAGGACTTTTTTCATGGCAAATGCTTTCTCATTGATTCTTCCTAGGCCCTACCGTAGAACTTTTCGCATAGTAGGAGCTCACTAAACATTCAGGATAGATAAATGAACTGATGAATGGACGTTTAGTTGTTCATCATCTGATTGAGGGGGAAAAGGAACATAACCACAGAATTAAAGAGAAAAAAATTAATCAATGGTTATTATACCTTGGTTCATATAATTTGGTGCTGGAGAGGGTTGAGGCTGAGCGGAATTGACATTGTTTGCCTGTTCTACCACCAGTTTGCAGAATAGAAGTTCCTGTGTAGTTCAGTTCAGGACTCCACTGTTTTTTAAGGGGCCCTCTTAGGCTTGGCTATGGAAAGACTTTTGATGGTTGAAATGTAATATGACTGACTGTTCCTGCATTACCAGACCAAAGCATAGGCTAGAGACCATTGCTTAGCTTCTGAAAATGCCTTGTCTGTGGTGCACTCTACAGTAGCTGGTATGATGGCTGAGCATAGGAACCCCATTAGTCCAGCTACACGCTTTTATTTACAACTAGGTGGCCCTGGAAAAATGACTTAATTTCCCTGGTTTTGGTTTTCACATCAATAAAATGAGATTGCAATGAACATCTGTATTTGTTGTAGGTTATTATTTAATATGTAAAATATACTTTGGTAGAAAGTATTGCTTAGCTCAAATTTGAACACTGGGCATTGAGACTAAGCAAGCCAACTGGAATTTCAGAAATGATTATTTATTAATTGTGGATTCTTAGATTTGGGTGTTCCAGCATGCATTAAGAATCTATCATTTGGGCCATAGAGATGGCTGCCTGCTTTAGAGGAACCTGGGTTCTATTTCCAGGGCCCATATGGTGGCTTACAATCATATATAATTTTATTCCTGTTTTTCTCCTCCTCCTCCCTTGACACCTGACACACTTTTCTGTCTTCTGTGGACACATGTGGTCCTACATCCATGTGCACAAAAACTCATAGACATTAAAAAAAATGTAAAAAAGAGTCCTCATATCTTTTGAGGAAAAAGGGAGCATTCTGTTGGACCAAAAGTACTTCTGTCACTTTTAAAATAGAAGGAGCATAACAGTTATGCCATTTTTTATAACTGAGGAAAACAAAATTGTTGTGTGGAAAACTTGAAGGTGATAATCAACTTTCAGTTTTGTATTCCTTCATCAATCCTTTGATATTTCACTAGTAAGACTGATAACAGGCGGCTGTTGTTGAATAATATTATTTCATATTTTCTTTCTTGCAAGAAGCAGTATCAAGTTATACTTTTATTGGAAAAATAATGAGTGACTTATGACATTTCTGCAATCTCCCTGAGTACAGTAAACACCTCTCTGCTCCTGGTGGAGATGAAATCTGCAAACCAGAGAGCATTTGGATTCCATAGGATAGGCAGGTAATTGTTGGCTGATCTCCTTGAGGTTTTGAGAGCTTTTCCTACTCATTATTTGAAAGTTAAGAGTGCTGTTTTTCCAACCATAAAAGAGCAAGACATTATAAACTTGATTTCGAATAAGAAGATTTTCTTTTAGCAATGTTAATAAAGTTCAAAAAATTGTTTAACCATGAATAGAGAATAGTTTTGGGTATTTTTTTAGGAGGTATCTGGATTTTGACAAAGCATTAGTGAATTTGTGTGTGTCTGTGTGTGTATGTGTATCTCTATCTTTTATCATCTCTCTATCATCCATCTATCTTCTACCTATCTATATATCATCTGTCTATCTATATCTATCATCTATCAACTGTCCATCACCTATCATCTATCTATCTGTCAGTCATCTATGTATTTATCATCTATATATCTATCATCCCTCTATCTGCTATCTATGTATCTTTATATCATGTATCTATCTCTCTATCATTCTCTATCAGCTATTAATTATCTATCAATTTATAATGTATCTGTCATCTATGTTTGTAACCATGTATTCATCTATCTATCTAACTTTCTTTCTATCTAGTTAGCTATCCATCCATCTATCTATCTATCTATCTATCTATCATCTATCTATCTATCTATCTATCTATCTATCTATCTATCTATCTATCTATCTAATCATCATCATCATCTTTTTATCAAGAGGTGTAGGTATGGACATATATCTTTCTTTTCTAAAGACTTTCTTTTTTTAATAATTTATTTTTTATTTCTTCAAGTTACATCTCAATCACAATCCCCTCCCTACTCGCCCCTCCAGTCCCACCCTTCCACCCTCCTCCCCCTCAACCCCCCCATCCTCTTCTCTTCTTTTTTTTTTTTTTTAGATTAAGGTATTTCTTTTTTCCCCCCAACAGCTCTCCCTTTCAGTCCAAAAAATGGTTCTTTTTCTTATAACTATAAATACAATACAAAACAACAGAAATAAATAGGCCACAATTATAAGAGTTATATGGCTTAGCATGCATTCCCAATGTCCAGTCCATATGTATTTGGCACCTGACTTTATCATTCTACTATCTAACCATCTCCATGAGTTTAAAGTTCCATATCTAACTCAGCTTTCATACTAACTTGACTCATAATTTTAAAAATATCTTCTTAGATCCAGTATACCCTCTTGATTCCTAAACAACTCAAAATTTAACTATGAGACTCTAGCTATCTATTCTTCAACCACCTCAGAGACCTGAGAGGGATTACATCAGACATTCTGATTTTTGTTACTTTCCAGGTTTACATTTGATTTCTTTTGTGTGTGAGTGCATGCTTGCATGTGTATGTATGTGTGTGTGTGTGTGTGTGTGTGTGTGTGTGTGTGTGTGTGTGTGT
>CAJQZJ010000315.1:4818226-4834435 GCA_907164525.1 Lophiomys imhausi | reverse complement strand
TGTGTGTGTGTGTGTGTGTGTGTGTGTGTGTGTGTGTGTGTGTGTGTGTAGTTTTTAATACCTGAACTAGTTTCTCGTAAATGTGTATTTGTTTGCTCTGAGCATGAATTTTCAATAGAGCAATTATTCACTTTAGAAAGTTGAAGTTAGAATTTGCGGACCACATTTTAGAGATGAATGGTTCAAAAGAGTTTTATTTCTGTAATACTTAGGTATCGTGAGAAAGAAGGTAGTTCTGAGTTTGCTGAAGGCTGGAAATGGCTCCCAGTTTTTAGCACTGTATGTTTACTAAGGGAGCCTGTGCATGGATGATGAGAATGATACGGTAATGAATTTGTGCTTCCCTTTTCTAGCAATAGAGCATCCATCCTTAGTGTCGGTGTATTTGTCAGGCTTTGGCTGAGGGTCTTTATGTATACTTTTCTCCAATAGACTTTCTAGACACTGGAAGGAAGCTTTTCTTGTCATCCTCTTTACAGGCGAGGAAGCTGGAACTTGGACTTGTCAGGTAACTTGCCAAAAGTCAAATAGATAGAAAAGGATATGGACAAGATTTGAGCCCAAGTAGTATAGTCTTTACAAAAAATTATTGCGTGTGTGTGTGTGTGTGTGTGTGTGTGTGTGTGTGTGTGTGTGTGTATACATATAAATATGTGAGAGGACAACTTATAGGAATGGGTTCTCTTCTCCCATCATGTGGGTTCTGGACAAGGAATTTTTGCGGTCATCCTTGACAGCAAATGTCTTTACCTATCATTTCACAACATCCCCCAAGGAATTGTATAGTGCCTTAGAAAATCCTCTTTTCAGCCAAGTGTGGTGGCATGAGGACAGTTTGACTCCTAGACCCACATAAAAAAAAATATATATACACCTATAATCCCAGCACCCGGGAGGCAGAGGCAGGTGGATCTCTGTGAGTTCGAGGCCAGTATGGTCTACAGAGTAAGTTCCAGGACAGCCAGGGCTCTATTACACAGAGAAACCCTGTCTCGAAAAACCAAAGGGGGAAAAAAAAGAAAAGAAAATCCTCTTTTCTTTTCTAAGACACAGTTGGTTGGCCTTTTAAATAAGGAAGACCAGACATATTCTTCTGTTCATTCTTTACCTCAGATCTTTCATGTCGATGTTTGAAAAAAAAAAACAGTTTAAAAATTAAAACAGACTTGTAATATTGTTTCTTTCCTCTGCTGTAGGATTCATATTAAACCATAGAAAAATAGAAGAATTGAACAATAATCTTCCATTTTAACATGTCATTAGTTGTAACTGTGTTTTTTTATAATCCTTTTCCTTTTCAATATTGATTTATGTTTTCACTTTTGATGTATGTTTCTGTGTAGTTTGTGCATATGTTTGTAGAGGCCACAAGGTTTTGTCTAATGTCTACCTCAATCATAATTCACCACTCTACCTTATATTTTGAGACAGAATCTCTAACTAAACATGGAACATGTCATTTGGTTAGACTGACTGGCTAGCAAGCCCCAGTGATCCTCCAGTCCCTGCCTCCTGGGTGCTGGGATTATAGGTGTTTGTTTTTTTTTTTTTTTCATGTGGGTCTAGGAGTCAAACTGTCCTCATGCTTGCGCAGTAAGCATTTCCTGGTTGAGCCACCCTTAGCCCTGTTAAGATTTCTTTAACTGAGGCAGATGAAACTACTTCTACCCGCTTGCTTTCCTCTTGCTGTACTTTGGATTTTCTGTGTGATCTGTTGTTATTTGTGTGCCCGAATCTTCACCAAATGTTACAAAAATAAAAAATAAAAAGGACCTGGGATCATTCCCAAGACCAGGGAACTAATAACTTAGAACAAAACCAACCCTGTTTGTGACTCATGCTTTTACTTCCAAACTTCAGGAGTGGAGGAAGAGATGACTGGAGTAGACAGCTCCACTTGCCATTGTACCTCCAGTGGGGTACTCAAGAAAGAGGTGGGGGTTGGGAAGGAAAGTACTAGCTGGTTGAAGTTTCAAGCCAAGTACCTTCATGCCATGTCCATTTTCTCCCTATCTCTATCTCTCTCACAACCTTAAGGTATAGTTTTGAGAAGTTAAGTCAAGTATGTGAAGTCAGTCACACAGTGCCAGAGCCATGACCAAGGGTACTGCCTTCTGCTCCTCCTTGGCTGATCTGGTGGCAACCAGCATTTGCAGTGCACCCATAGAATAGCTGGGAATGCCAGATCACCCTGCTGTTCTATCTTTCCCCATCTTTTCTGGCTACATGCCTAATTCTCTTCTGACCCTCTGGTTGTGAGAACCTTGGTAATAGAGAAGAGGACCTTTCAGCAGCAGTAGGGAGTAGAAGTCAGGGAAATATGTCTCCTGTGGGGTGAATTCTTTTCAGACACCTCCATTCAGGTGAAGCTGGGATTCTTGACTTCTCCGCAGAAAGAATTTCAGGATTAGGCAGAATGAAATGGAGCTGGATGGAGTTTACTAAAAAGAAATCTTCGCATATATTGAAACACGAGGTTAATAGAAATCAAAGTCGTTGGAGAAAAGCTATTATGCACTCAAGTGTGGGTGTGGGCTTTTCAAAACCCAGTTTTGAAAAGGTTTGACATTGGCCCCCCTAGTCGTCCTCTAGAATGGCTTTCATCTATCTCCTTGTGACTTTTCCTCTGCCGTGGGTATCTGTGCTGGAGTATAGGAGGGTGGCCTTGGGGATACCACTTAGCAGTTATGTGTGCTTGGATAAGAGAGAGGCGTGCACAAGTCTTCTACTTGTGTCTACATTGAAAAACACTGACTTTAATGGGGGCAGACTTGAATGCTTTGTGACCAGTATGCATCTTCTGTGAGTGACAACTTGAACATGTTGTTTTGTACAGCCACAGGTTGGATGTGTATTGTTTATTAAAAGCCCTGGTTTGAGAGAAAAGTGGGGAAGGCCTCTCAGCAGCACACAGAGCGACATGAGAAAACAGGTTTGATGGAGCCATCTTGAAAAGAAAGTGGCTGTGCATGGTACTTTTTAGCCTACTTTAGGCTTCGCCTCCTTAGAATTCTAATTTTGCAGTTGTCAAGAGGCATCTACTTAGAAAAATCTGGGGTAACCTTTTCTAGAGAGATAAAGTGAAAAAGTAGTAAAGAAGTGAGATACAGATATAGAATATTCCTCTTTGAGTATATGAGTTGTTTTGATTAATGTGTTTACCCATGGACAATGATTGCTTGCATTCAGAATGCCTAGCAGATCCTTCTAGTAGCTACTGGAGAAACAGACATCTTCAATAAGGTAATCACTCTAAGTGTATCTGTAGGTCTGTAATGCGCACACATGTTTGTAATTACAGTTGGAGACTTTAGAATCAAGTGCCAGGTTCATGTGTGTCTATACATTCAACAAATGAAAAAAAAAAAAACACCTAATATTGACTCCTACCCTCACAATGGTGCATTGTCTCAGTGTGTAAAGCACGCTATTCGATACTTGTCACAGCTTAACTTTGTGGTGTGGATGGAGCACACAACCTTGTGCAGGGAAACATCACAGGCTTATCACTGAGCTGAGCGAATGTTGCCACGTAGGTTGCCAACATGGGGCTCCAGAGTGTCTGGCTGTGTGGTGGTAGAATTTGGCAAGTATGAGTTCAGGGTTTCTTCTTAACTTTTAAAGAAAGAAAATTATATGTTATTGAGTGCAGCAATATTTTCAGCGCACAGAAATAACATGCTGTCATGATATAATTTATGAGAAGTATTTAGTAGGCCATGTACAAATTTTAGAACGGTGGGATTTTTTTGGCGAGAATCTCAACAAAACTGAAGGCTTTCGACACTGAAATCTAAGCATGCACTGTTTATTAATTTCTTTACTGATCAGTTTATTCAAAGTTTTAGGTTTTCACTAAAGTTTTATTTTTGTCAAAGAAAAGAAAATCAGCATTGTGTGTGTGTGTAAAACAACTTTGTCTTAGTTACTCTGCTATGTTTGTGCTCTGCGATTAGATGGCTGTGTGACTAGGAACTGGTAAACCAAGTCAATATGTAGCTGGTAGGGTTCTATTTTACAAGGAATGGTCCTGGTAATGAATGACTGCATGACCCTGCCTTCAGTTCTTGGATCATGCTAATATATGCAAAACAACATCCAGCCAATTCTGATCACTAAGAAGTGTATCTAATTTGTAAGTCATGAGGGCTTTCCCTTCTCTTCTTTTTTATTGACTCTTCTAGCCCTGCTCATTCTCATGTTAAATGGAAGTGATGTTTAGAATAAGGTTGGAGGTTGGGAGAGAGCTGGCAGTTTATTTGGCTGATAGTTTTGGAACTTAAAGATCAAACATTTTACTGGTGTTGAATTTTATAATTAGGTATTTATGCAGTTAAAAATAATTCTGAATATTTTGGTGAGAGTAATTTCAAGTTGTCTCTGTGTCAGTTCTGGGGGTTTTGCGATTCTAGGTTGTGTGTTACTGTCGGTTTTTGTACAGATTCTCCTTAGAGTACATATCTCAGTGACATTGTTTCCTCCACTATGGTTATTGTTTTACAGAAGGATAGGGTTAGCCCATTTACATTTTAGGTCTCATCATCTTTAAGGCTCAGTGAATAACTTAGGCACAGTAGCTGTGAGGAGACAGATGAGAATTCATTTAGGTTATAATTCTGTGGAAGTATATAGTTTGGTCTGTAGAGTTTTTGATCACACACTTAAGTCATGAAGTTGTAATTTGTAGTATTCTAGCATCTGCCTTCAGCCCTTAGATCTGGATCTCAGACTATGATAATATATAGATTTCTGTGGGCTATCATCCAAATAGGGTTAGTTGCTGTAAAAGGACCTTGTTTTAAAGAAGTTCTAAAACATGATTATTAACACCAGATGTCATTGTGGTATCTTAGAGGGCTAAATTTACATAATTATAGCAATTATAGGCACTGACTAATATTTACAATATCTTTGAAAAGTGTTTTGATTTTAATTGTTCTTATCAAACATCTCTTTATTTTCTTCAAAATACATTTAATTTGTGTAGCACCTTCTCTACTCAGTGTGTATCGTAAATACAGATGAGAAACCCGGTTGAATAGTAGAGATGGTGCAATTAAGAAAGGATAAACATTGGCAGAAAATCAGAGATTTTTAACCTGATGAATCATAAATAACAAACTCATTGCTGTAAGGTCGGGGTAGGGTATATGTTTAAAGAAAACAAGAATAGCATCATATTTTACTGTATAACAATATGCATTGACTCCCTGTTAAAGAAACAAGGGTTGTGATTATTGTTTGGGATTCAAAGATTAATATAGTCACATTAGTGTTTTTCACTTGCAGAGTTAAGGGTTATGGAGAAAATCAATACTAAGCAACTACTTTCTATTCAGTGATTTTAATCATATGTGTTTATGTCTCTGTGCATATAAGTGCATGTGTGTGTCTCTGTGTGGGCCTGTGTGTAAGTGCATGTGTATGTATATATATGTATATACATATATACATACACATGCACTTACACACAGGCCCATCTTCAACAGATGTTTAATGAATCTTATACAGCTGTGCTGGGGCTAGGGTGGGTGGAGGAGAACTTCAAAAGTTTTCGGGGTAAGGGCCCAGAACATTAGTAAGAAAGTCACATTATGTATACTATCTTAATTTAAAAAGGAAATTAGTACAAAACTATAGCAACGTGAATTATCTAGTGCATCTGTAGTACCTACCACTGAGGCACAGTAAAGGCTGGGCAAAGGGGAGAGTCAGTAACAGAGACCCTACCTTTAGTCAGTACTGTGTCTTAATTTTAATTTTTTTTTAAATACCAATTCATTACCTTGCTGTCTGACTTTTAAATTTTGCATTCAAAGTAACTGTCTCCCTGATCTTATCCAAGTTTTGCCTTGATCATCTGCATACAACTTTTCTTTTCATGTGCAGGAATTCTGAGTTTTAGGGCATAAGTGTTAGATAAATGTGCAGAAAATGTGATCAAAGCTGCACTCCACTTGAGTATTACTTTAAGTTGATCTAAGTGTGACTTTAGTTTAACATCCTCACATTCTTCTAGTTTTTAATTTCCTTGTTTATTAAAATGTTTTTCAACAATTGTCTAGATGATTACTTTATAAAACCATCTTGTTTAAGGAATAAAACTCCTTTGTATTTTGAAGTTGCTTTCAACATCTTCCAGTCTTAATAAAATCCTGTTACAGTATTCATATAATAATCATTCTATAGGTTTTGCCTTTGGTGTAATTCCTTTTTGATTTCAGTGGTTTTATAACAGTTTATTTCCCTAGCTATTGCCTTCTATTACGCAGGCTTTTCAGTGAGTGGTTAGGGTAATTGCAACATAATATCCAAATGACTTTTTAAAAAAATTTCAAATCTTTACTACATTATGTTTTCCTTCCACAGCCTTGTCAGAAAATGCTAGACATTGCTTTGGTCTGGGCAACATTCCCGTGATGGATATTTAGTGCCATGATTGCTATATTACTGCTGGCATTTGCGCATTTCTGAGAAGTACCAATCTAGGCTGCTACTTGCTATCTTGAATGAATTGCAAACAATAGAATTGACCTAAGAATAGACAGCTGGAAAAGGAAAATATTGGAAGTATCTTTCTTGTTAACCTGAAGTGAAATGAAGCCATCAATTTTAATAAGTGTCCTCTTTATAAATCTTTTAGGGCATAGTAGGAGATCGTTCTTTTCTTTTTTTCAACATTTATTTATTTATTCAAATTACACCTGAATTACAATCCTCACCCTCCTCCCCCTTCAAGTTTCACCTTCCTACCCTCTTTCCCTTCTATCCACTTTTTTAAAAATTTAAGGTGTATCTTTTTCTTATAACAATAAATACAATACAAAACAATAAGAACAATTGGGCAGAAATTATGAAAATTATAAGGTACAACCTATAATTCCAATGTCCAGTCTATACATATTTGGCAACTGACAATAATATTCTATTATCTATCTATCTCAATGAGTTTAAAGTTCTATCCTAACTCACTTTCCAAGCTAACTTGCATTACCAACTTAGAAACATCTTAGACCTAGAACATCTTTTTTTTTTTTTTTTTTTTTTTACAAGCTAACAAATGCTCCAGTGTATCAGCTAATATCCTAATGATTTCAGGTATCCCCAAGTCTTATAAAAAACAAACAACTAAAGTCTAAATAGAAATTTATAAATATTTAAAGTAAAATATTTGTCAAGGTGACAATGTTAATTGACAGTAGGAAATGGTAGTTCTATATAGATATTGTACCTAGTGTGCATAAGCAATGACTAACAAATGGTGTTAACGATTTTCTTAATACAATTTCAGCTAGAACGATAAAATGATACTCTATTTCTTTTGAGAAACTCAAATCACATTGATGTATGGATTTATTTGGACAATGGTTAAGGTTGATAGTAAAATAGTGTCCAAATTTCTTGTCAGATTATGTTAAAATAAATATACCTCCCGAACTTCTTTATATTAGGTCTATAGAGATATTACTGGGTGAGTAATGGTGATAATTAAAATTGTGTTTTGTTGTTCTGATTAGAAGTGACTTTGAACCTTTACTATAAGCTTTCCCACTATGAAACTCAACAGTTTTGTTTACTGCTTCAAAGCAACAACCCTGTGGGGAACTTTTAATAGCCACATATTATTAATATATTCCAAATGGCAAGCAGCTCTGTCCACCTTGGGAAATGAGTAGAAACTATATACTACTCAAAGCAACATAATAGTCTTGTGGCTCTTTTTTGTTTATATACATAATGCAAATAATGTAGGAAGTACATAGTTGGAAGCTCTCCATGTACATGTTTCACTGTTTACATAGACATTAGAGATCCAGTTAAGTCTATGAAGCTCAAGTTCATGTGTACTAAGGCACACACACCCTACTGATTTCTTTGTATGCTTTTTGAAAGGAGAATATTTTCTCTTTCTAATGCCTAAATCCCAGTCCCCAATGGTAGACATTTCCTTGATGTTCCTCTAAGGACCACATTTGAAAGAAAACATCTTGGGCATTGATGTGGAAGAGTAAGTGTGCATGAGAAGGCGGGAAGCTCAATATAGAAAACAAACTTTAAACTCTCTCAGAGTCCCTATTACTCATTCTCTGGGTGACATCGGGTTGCTATGGTATTTTTATTTTTATCTTCCTTAGAAATTTCCAATAGTACAAGTTGAACAAATCAGCACAAGTTATTTTCCTTGGGATAATTTGTTAGGAAATCATTTTTATTCTGCTTATTTGCAAGTTTGGAAAGGACAAATTGCAGGGGTTATTGGAAAATCGGCCTATATTACCTCATACTGTCTTTGAACAGAGTGTCTTTATTATTCAATACAGATATAGTTTTTGTTGCTATTGTTGTTTGTTTGTTTTTGAGAAAGGGTGTCTTTTTAGCCCAGGCTGTCCTTCAGTTTCTTGAACTTGTAGTTGAGAATTTCTAATCTTCCTGCTTCCACCGTTGAGTACTGGGATTGCAGGCTTGCAGCTCTATGGCTAGCTTTATGTGCTGGGCCTCTAACCCAAGACTTTGTGTATGCTAGGGAAGCACTCTAATTACTGAGCTATATCTGAAGCCATAGATGCAGTTTCTACCAAATCTGGGTGTCATAGGTCATGTCTGTAATCCCAGCTGATCAGAGGCTGAGACAGGAGGATCAGTTTGAGTTTTAGGCCAGTCTCAGCAACATAGAGGCCATCCTAAGCTGTAAAGTGAGAATCTTGTTCAACAAAACAAAACAAAAAACAAACAAACAAATAAAACACCCTCAAAGTTCCTACAAACAATCCCCCCCCACACATGCACAAAGCAACAAGAAAAACACCAAGAACAGACAAGTACTTTGAATAATGATGAATTGTTAGAGTGATGTCACAGGGACTTTTATTCTTCATTGTTAGCGACTTGTTCATACTTTACTTCAAGTTAGTTTATTAGGGTGTTTATTGGGCTGTTGATTATTTAAGAAGAGTGATCTGGGCTGGTGAGATAACTTAGCCCTTGCTGCCAAGGTTGAAGACCTGAGTTTAGTTCCTGGGACTCAAACTGTGGAAGAAGAGAACCATCACCCTTTATAAGCTATCTGCTGACATCCACAAGTTCTGTTCTTCTGTCTCTCTTCTCTCTCCCTCTCTTACACACACACACACACACACACACACACACACACAGAGAGAGAGAGAGAGAGAGAGAGAGAGAGAAAGAGAGAGAGAGATACAGAGGGACAGAAAACAAAAAATAAATAAATGTAATAAAAAAGAATAATAGGCTGCCATTGAAATTTTGTGATCTCTTACTGAATGATAGACACATTTGTGCTATGTGGATGATTCAAATCATAGTTGTCCTTTAAGTCCCTTGTGGCACAGGCTTGGTCCCCAGCATGTTGCTATGGCTGGTGGAAGAGCCTTTTAGAGGCAGGGCTTTGTGGGAGAGGGAACATTGAGATAACTGTGTACTTGTACTTGAAGGAGGAAAACTCTTTGTCTTTCTATCTTTTGCTTCCTGTCCCTGACATCATCTATTTTGTTCTGGAATGCCCTTCCCCAGGAATGGATAGACCATCTTACAGACTGGTTAAGGGCTTTAGAGCCTGTAGACCAGTGGTTCTCAACCTTCCTAATGTTGTGACCCTTTAAGGCAGTTCCTCATGTTGTGGTGACCCCCAGCCATAAAATTATTTTTGTTATTTCATAACTGTAATTTTGCTATTGTTATGAATGGCAATATAAATATCTGATATCCAGGAGATCTGATACATGACCCCTGTGAGAAGGCCAATGAAAAAGGCCACAGTGGAAAGCCACTGCTGTAGACCATGGGTGAGACTGCAGACTCAATAGTTGGTAACATCCCTCTCTCCTCCCTCCTCTTTTCCTCCTGCTTTAAGCCTTTGCTCCCCTCTCCCACTTTTTCCTACCTCTTTTTCTTTTCTTGATCTGGCTATATGTGTTTACGAGTCTTCCTTCCTGAGCCTCTGGAGTGAATATTTTTTTTTTTTCCTCAGATGATACAGGGCAGGGCTGGGGAGATAGCTTAGATTGTAAATGCCTGCCCCACAATCCTAGAATGCCTAACATCTATTTGAAAGCCAGGCTCATGGGTGTAACCCCAGCTGAGGGGCCGAATTGATGAGCTCTAGGTTCATAGAGAGTGCCTTTGTCAAAGCAAACAAAGCCCAAAACCAACCTAGCAAACCAATAAACAAACAAAAAAAAAAAAACTGGAAAATTATTGAAGAAGATGCCCTCCACTGACTTCTGGCTTTCATTTGTATGTAATGAGAATTCCAAATTGTTATACCCATTATTTGAAATTTTTGAGGCTAAAGTATCAAACCAGAGATAATTATTATTAGTTAATGTACCAGTGGCTATTTTTATTAGTGGTAAAAAGAAAATCATAGCAACAAAATAATCGTTCTAATTAATTAAAAGAATGGCACATTCACTGAAGTTAGGTAATCAGTTGCTGTTTGAATGAACAGGGTAGTGGTGATGTTGGAATACCTAGTATTGTAAGTGGGCCTAAATATGTATTGTACAAGAAGTTTGGAAGGGCCCATTTCTTCTTTGTAGGACCTCCTATCTCCCCAGCCCTGCCCTGTATCTGAGGAAAAAAAATTATTCACTTGGGAACTCCTGAGGAGGTTCCCAAGCCTCTTTGCCAGTCCGAGGCCATATGACTTTGTTCTCAGAAATAGGATATAAATGGGAGTGAAAAGTGAGTAACTGAGCCATGTGGTATGTTTCCCTGCTTTCTGTCGGTTGTAATAGCAAACAGTTCAGTATCTGGAACAAAGTGGACCAGAGGTAAGCGTGAGTCAGAGTCAGAGTAGCCAGAGGTAGGGCTTCTTATCAGGACCCGCCTTTTCCAGCACTGGCTCTGTGTTTAGGTAATGGAGTGAATATCTTTCTTGTTTAAGTCACTGTTAGTCTTAGATTATTCATTTATTTTTTTGTACTTAATCGTATTTTAAAAGATGATGAGACAAATTTTATCAAGTTTGATCAGGAGGCCAGGAAGGTGAAATGATTGAATAATGCATGAAAGAGCCGTCTGTTAGGAGCTGCTGGGTTGTAATTATGGCCAAGGTTATCTCCCTTCATCTAGGTAGAAAATGTAGATAGGAATACTGGAAGGCTGACGCAGAAAAAAAAAAAAAAAAACCAAAAAACAAAAAAAACAGAAAAAACCCTGAGAGGAAAACAAAGAGGTGTATTTTAGCTTCCACTTTATAAAACCAGCAGAACCAGTATTGCCATTTACTGCCTCAGAAGCCCTAGTTTCTTAGACTCTACAAGTGTAATTCATTGTCATAAAGAAATAATGCAGTGGCTTTGTAAACTGAGAATCAGCACACCTGAACACATAGAGATTGTGGCTGAAATCACGTTACAAATTTATGCTGTGCTTCCCCTCTGTTATGTATTCAGCAGGGAATGTTTATCATCTATTAGTGAAGATTCTAGCATTTTCTAAAATTTCTGATCTGAGAAAGGGATACAGTCTCTTTAAATTGAGCATCTGCTGTGTAGCAACTGTAGACCTCCATAGATCTCCACTTAGTCACAGACAGGAATCCCTGCATGCTGCACAATGCTATCTAATGACTGCTGTTTTCTCTCTTCTCATTCCTTCCCTCTCTAGTAGTTACCGACACAGACCACAGACTCTTTGGAGATTTCTGACATTTGAGAATATGTAAAAGGCCCACATGGAAGGTTCTTCTTGTTGTTGTTTTCTATTGCAGATACAATCTGGCTTTGCATACTTAGGGCCTAGCTGATGTTCAGAGGGGAATTCATTCTTCTTACACTTATGTCCGAGTTTATATGAACCTTCCCTTTGGGAAGTCTCATACTGGATTTGTGTTTCCCTCTAACACTTCTGCCTAGCCTTCGTTTGTTTGATTACCTGTACAGTAGACTACTCCTGAAGAATTCAGAATGGTTTCACATGTGCTGCCAAGCTGGCTAATCACAAGGGACACACTCAGTCCCAGCTTGATCTGGAGAGAAGACCAAAAGGTGTTTCACAGACAGATAGTCTGTCTGCTGCCACAAACTGCCTAGAATTTCTCAGGTTAGGACACTAACAGAAGGTGGCTTCCAGGCTCCAGAACAGCACAAGGTCTTGTTATGGCTCTGATATGAGGGAGATGCTGAGCCCCTACTAGGAATTCCACGTTGCCTGCTACTACTTGTCATGTGCTTTTGTGATGGTCTTTTTCAGATTCTCACCTCCTGCATGTGGCCGCAGATCATACTTATTTTGATGTATAGCTATACATATTTAAAATATAAGAGTTACAAATGTGTGTTTTCTCTAGGAGTGATGTTTTAAGGTTTTTGTTTTTATTTTTAATTTTATGGTTTCGCTAAATTACTTAGAACTACAGACAAAATCAGCAAGTGATTGTCAGCTGATCTAGCCTTGCTTAACACTTAGATTGTAGAGAAAGAAATTTGTGTACAATGAAATAGAAACTTTGCCCAGGGCAGTCATATAAACTGTTTATCTAGGTATAAAGTGGAGATTATAGGGTTTTTTACTGTTGGCATTCAAAGTCCAATACATGTGTTGGGGGAGGGATTTGGACCTAGGGTATCAGATGGTGGTGGTTCTCAATCTTCCCAATACTATGACCCTCTAATACAGTTCCTCATGTTGTAGTGACAACGAACCATAAAATTATTTTGTTCTGCATTTTGTTATCTGTAATTTTGCTACTGTTATGAATCGTAATGTAAATATCTGTGTTTTCAAGATGGTCCTAGGAGACCATGGGAAAGGTTCCTTTGACTCCCAAAGGAGTCATGACCCACAGTTGAGAAGTGCTGGTTTAAAGACAAGGTAGCCTTCAGGTCTACCTGGACTCTGTAAGACTTTTATTTGCTGCTGCTGCTCTGTTCATGTAGTCCTAGAGATGAGCTGAAACAGCTCTGTTTGTCTACTGAGGAAATCTGCATCAATCCGAGTGTTTGGATCCCAGGAAGCTTCGTCCAGTCTTCATGTCTTCTTTTGTGACAGGACCTCACTCTGTAGCCTAGCCTGGCTGGAACTCTTAATGTAGACCAGGCTGGCCCCAGATTTGTGTCTCCTTAGTGCAGCTTAACAAGCAAGGGCCCTCATGTCTGATCCTTTTTTTTTTAAAAACATGTTTGTTGCTACCAAGCATCTGAAAATTTCCAAGAACACAACAGGTCATCTAGAGGACCTCATGAACCTACTATGGCCAAGAATGTTTGTCAGTGTCCCTCATTTACAGACTTACTCCTTAGGTAACCATTTGCCATGTATGCATAGCCTGAGGAACTCCTTTGAACCTTAAAAACCCTCTTGAACCTTTGATCCCCCTGAATCTTTCTGTGTTCTGAATTCTTATGACACAGAACTTTTTTTTTTACATTGGCACATTTTTATTTATTTATTTATCTATCTATCTATCTATCTATTTATTTATTTATTGCTTCAAGTTACATCTCCATCACAGTGCCCTCTTTCCACCCCTCCCATTTCCAGCCTCCCACCTTCCCCTCACTCTCTCAACCATCCCACTCCTCCCACGTGGAGTGTCCCTATATATCAGCCCCTCTCAGTTCAACAGTCATATGAGGGTAAGAGCTTCCTCTTGCACTGGGGGCCTACATGGCAGTACCAGTAGGGAAAAGTGTCCCACTCACAGATAACAAAGCCTATGTTCCTGATCCTTTTGGTGTGTTGGTTGTAGGGTAGTTATCTTGTACTATATGGCTAAAATCCAATTATAAGTGAGTAGATGCCATGTGCATCTTTCTGAGTCTGGGTTAGCTCACTTAGGTTGAGCTTCTCTAGTTCCATCTATTTGGCTGCAAATTGCATGATTTCTTTGTTTCTGATAGCTTAGTAGTATTCCATTGTGTAAATGTACCACAGGTTTTTATCCATTTGTCGGTTGAGGGGCATCTGGGTTGTTTCCAGTTTGTAGCTATTACAAATAAGGCTGCTATAAACATAGATAATGATATGTCCTTGTGGTTTGGTGAGGAATCGTTTGGGTGGATACCCAGAAGTGATATGGCTGGGTCTTGAAGTAGAGTTATTCCAAGTTTTGTAAGATACCACCAGACTTATTTCCATAGTGGTTTTACAAGTTTGTACTCCCACCAGCAATTAAAGAGTGTTCCCCTTTCTCCACAACCTCCCCAGCATGTGCTATCATTTGAGTTTTTGATCTTAGCCATGACCCAGAACTTTTATAAGAGACATAAGTTTATGTATTTCTTGCTGATACTTCTCCTATATCATGTATCCTTCTTTGTGTCTTCAGCATACACAGGGGATGGGCATGCCATATAGTAGAGAAAAAAGGGGACCTAAGTTGGAGAACTTCCAATCAGATTATATCTATTGCATATATGTAAGTGATATATATGTTTCCATTATATGCTACCACCATATGGTAGTTAGCAGCAAGAGGTGTTCAAATGAGGATTTCTAAGCCGCTGTCTTCCAGAGCGCAGACACTCCAGTCTATTCTATGCATTCTTCGTTCTCGGATTCCATCCTGCTTTTATGGCCACCACTTCACCATCTCATTTTTGGATCACATGACCTCCCTACTGCTAAGTTTTACTGGTGAGAGTTAATCATGATTGCCTCGTATGTAGGCATTTAGTTCTTCACTGCAATTTTTTTTAAAAGATTTATTTATTACATATACAGTGTATAGTCTGCAGGTATATCTACAGGCCAGAAGAGGGCACTAGATTTCATTATAGATGGTTGTGAGCCACCATATGGTTGCTGGGAATTGAACTCATGACCTCTGGAAGAGCAGCCAGTGCTCTTAACCGCTGAGCCATCTCTCCAGCCCCTTCACTGCAATTTTTATTTTGTCCTTTTCACCATCTTTATAATCAGGTTTCACTTTCAGGCACTTGCTTTAGTGGTTTGTGTGGCTGTAGACCTGCCATTTTCTGATCTGTGGATTCTTCCTTGGCAAATGCTCACATTTTTCTTGGGCCTTAAATGAAAAAAGCCAGATTTCTAAGATTTCTAACATTAATTACCAGGTAATTGATAACTAATATTAATGGTTGCAATTAAAATTTTCTTTATTTGAGCCTTTCTGTCAGTCAAGGAGATAATATTACTTTCCTAAACATCCCTTGTCCAATTTTGATCTTGATTTTCAAATTGGACTTTTATGGTCTATTTTTGAGTATCCTCCTTTTTCTTGCCAACCTGTTTTTTTTTTAAGCTAAATTAATTAATTAATCTTTATTTTTGAAAGAGCCCTTACTCAGTATCCCAGGCTAACCTGGAATTTGCTGTTTTTTTTTTTTTCCCCAGGATGTCTTCAGGTTCAGGGGAGTTTTCCTGCTTCTGCCTTCATAGTGCTGCAATTACTGGGGTGAACCAACATATGCAGCTCCCTTGCTAGAGTTTTTACTTTAAATACAGTTTAGACCCCAGTCAGTTTAACAGGTGCCTTTTAATAGCTTAGTTTCTCACTAGTTTGCCCTTTCTTTGAACTCCCTAGATAAAGACAAGTGGACACCCTAGACATAGTGAATTCTGATAGTGTTTTATCAACTTCTGGCATATATGTGTATTTTCCTTATAGTTTTCCTATTTTCTGTACCCCCTTCAACCATGTACTATGCTCATGGAAGTTTTGGCCCGTTTTTATATTGGATCAGTTGTTACACAAATATGAATATGGAACTTAACTGCTGGTGAACTGTGATAGCTCCAGAGGGACATGTATTAGAGAACCCTACTTTCCTGAGGCAGTGGCCACTAAATGTACTTGGTGTGCACATGCTTGAAATGCTAGCGTATGTTATGGAAACCTTTGGGATTTAAACCTCTAATACCTTCTTTAAAAGGAATATGCATGAGGTGTTGTTTTAATTTGAAATGCTGTAGCCTTTAAGTAACAGAAAACCTCACTCCGGGGACTTAACAAATAAGGGTTTATTTTCCTCACATAATGAGAAGTCTGGTGGCCACCAGTCTGGTGCTGTTCAGCCAGGACAAGAAACCAGAGCCTCTTTCCTCCTGCAGGGTCCAAAGCATATTGATGTATGTCCTCAGACATGTGTCAGTTTCATATGATGAGCCGTCAGGTCCACACTCGAAACAAACAGGTGATGTAATGAGTAAGAAGAAAAACTTGTTATTTACTTATCTGGTGTGTGTGTGTGTGTGTGTGTGTGTGTGTGTGTGTGTGTGTGTGTG
>CAJQZJ010000315.1:4771750-4818216 GCA_907164525.1 Lophiomys imhausi | reverse complement strand
TGTGTGTGTGTGTGTGTGTGTGTGTGTGTGTGTGTGTGTGTGTGTGTGTTTGAACATGTACTTTCTCTTTCCTTCACTTTGAGGTCCAGAGATTGAACTCAGGTAGCCTGGCTTGCGAGCAAGTGCCTTTATCTGCTGAGCCAACCTCATGATCCTGAAAGCATTTTTTTATTTAGAAGAATAGCATAAACTTTTCCAGAACCAGACTAGCAACTTTTCCCTCTTAACATTTCATACATGGAGCAATGTCACATTCTGAACCATGTCTGGATGGTGTCTTGGGAACAGAAATTACTTATGGCTCGTTGTACACTGCCAAGGGCAACCCCACAAATACCAAGCACAGGTTAAGTTGCTAACTTTTCCATCAAATCCCCACTTTGGAAATGCCAGCTTAGTCTAATAAGCTCCTAGCTTAACTTCTAGGGGAAATTTCTAGTCTTTGAGATTGATTCCAAAGCTTATTGGCTTTTCTTTGTGGTCAAGTGTTAAATATGGATCCAAGAAACTGTTCAGAATGCAAACCCTTGTTTCATTGCTGTAAGAAAAGTAATGGTAATAAAGACCAGGGCACTGATTAACACCTTGAAAGACACACCAGGAATTTATTTTGCATTGTTTTGCCTAGGTGCCCTTTAATTCTTTTCCTTCTTTAAGAAGAGTCCAGGCAACCCCAAATTAAAGCCCTTCCTACTATGAATTGCCTGATGCTTCTCATCTGGCTGTTTTGGAGATGGACAGACGACAGTTCTTACAGCCAGCCTTTTGGAGTGGCTGAAAAGACACCTGTCACATAGAACACTGTAGTCGAGAGCAGCTGAAGTCCTTCGCAGGTAGTGATCCTTTTAACGGTACTTGAAATGTGTTGACTGAGAAGACATGGAATGTCCTAAGTGAAGTTTCATACCTGGGAGCCTGCTGTAAATACCAGTGCTGTGGCCTATGTGTAGCTAATTTCAAGTCCTCTTGAAACTGCTCCTCAGAAGCCTGAAATGCTTCTTACCAATAAACACTGTGAGTTAGCCCACCCGGGCCTAGAGAAAACATCACTTACCCTTTGGTAATAGACAACTGGATAATACTGGAAGATGAGAATTAATTATATTTATGCAGATGTAACATCACTCTGCGATAGAGCTGGGTTATTTATGCATTGAGAAAGATAACCAATTTGGTTTTATGAGGCCACAGAGCCGGCAAATAGCTGTTAAAGAATAAGTTATTTGAATGACTATTAATTTGGCCCCTTATTCAGAGCACATAGGAATATAGTACACATTCATAGCATATTTCTGTCCCCTTTTTGAATAATAAAAAAAAGTACCAGAAAATGCTTGCGCTTTCTGGGCCGAGAAGTGAGGCAGAAGGAATTGCTTCTTTTGTCATGTTCTTCATATGAGAGGTCTGTTTGCTGTTGTTACTCTTCAAGGCACAGATCTTAAATTATAATACCTATTGATTGGTTCTGGCTGGAGAAAGCATTGTCTATGTGTCTTACTATAGAAATGAAAGAATTGTGGAATGTGAACTCTAATATAGGAGCCTTTGTTTGTATTAGATTGTGTGTGTGTGAGAGAGAGAGAGAGAGAGAGAGAGAGAGAGAGAGAGAGAGACAGAGAGAGAGAGACAGAGAGAGAGAGAGATCGATCAGGAGCTTTGTATAGCTCTGAGCAAAAAGTAATAACTGAAAACAGTATATACAATTCAAAGTACTTGTCAGGTGGTACATGCCTTTAATTCCAGCATTTGGGAGGTAGAGACATTTCCAGGACAGCCAGGGCTATACAAAGAAACCCTGGCAAAACAAACAAAGAAACAAATAGAATTCCTTTCCCCTCCTTTGCTTACTTATCTAGATTTTGATTTGTACCTGGTGTTATTATATGGAAACTTATCCATCAGCGTGATCAAGCATGTGCTTTGAGGTTAGTGTATTTATTTTAATCGCTCTTGAGTGGCAATGCCCCATTAATAGTAGCATCTGTGCCATGTATATTTTTATCAACTGAATAGTACTTTGTTGAATTAAACATATGTGTATGGAGACATCATACTTCATCACAAATGTGTATAATAAGGTTATAAAATAACTCTGCCTTCGAGTTTTGTGAAGGAGCACATACTCATATACCGATATTAATTATTCAGAATACTAACAGTGCTTTCTTCCCCAAGGATCCTGCTATCTGTTACCAGACAAACAGGAATCCAAGCACAAGTGAAAAAAGATTTTGTAGATGTGATTCAAGATTCAAGACATTGACTTTAAGTTATGGATGGTATTCAAATGAGCTTCACCTTAATGGCAAGATGAGTCTTTTAGAACTTCCTTCACAGTGGAGGGAGGGGGAGTCAGTGTGAATCAAAGTCTGAGAGGCAGTCTGTTCACCTTGACTTTATTAAGATAGAGGGGTTCAAGGGAGGGAGAACTCATGGCTTCTCAAGTCCAAGAAGGGATCCTTTTCATAGCCACCAAGGAAATGGGGGCATCAGACTTAGAGGAACAAGAAAATGAAACTTGTTCTGTAATGTAAGTAAGCATAGAGATGAATTCATCCCTGAAGTCTCCAACCATGAGCCCAGTTCGGCCATAAGTTTTATGAGCACTAACAGATAACCTAATGCTATGTCTAACCTGAGGAGCTGTGAGCTGTTTGCTTTCTATTCTCTGTGGCTATTTGCTATGTCACAATAGAAAACTAACCAACATATACAGAGTGGTTGTCTCCACTATACCAGCTAATGTGGCAAACATTGAAATTTACTTTGTGAGGACTAAAAGAAAATATTAGGTAAGATTAGCATAATTGCAGATTTGCTCTACCTTCATGGTATGCATGAGAAAACAGAAGTCAAGAGAGGGGTTCAAGTTCCACTCAAGATCTTGGATTGTGATCTTGAGTCTTGATGTAAGGGTTAATGTTTTCTGAGTTGGGTCTCGCTATGGTGCATAATGAATTATGTTGGCGAAATGTAAAATAGCTAAATAATAGCAAAGTGTGTGCCATAATGGGAACAAAGAAAGGGAAAAGGAGAGAAAAGGTGTGTTTACGAGAATAATAGTTTTTACTTAAAGACTTTGAAGCATGGGCTGTGTATTGTGTGCTGCTGTGAGCTGTTGGTCAGTGTAAAACATTAGTATATTCTGGAGTTCCCATTCATGTTGACCCACTGCCTTATTCTTCCAGTGATTCTAATATTTTCTGCTCCCATGGATTGAACCCAGGACTTCGTGCATGCTAGTTAAGCACTCCATTACAGAGTTATGTCCTCATGTGTGGCTGATACTTAGGATATCATTAAGTAGCTGTGTGTGTGTGTGTGTGTGTGTGCGCGCGTGCACATGCGTGTGCGCATGTGCGTGTGCATGTCTTTGTGGGCATCTAAAGTTGATGTTGTTTTCTATTTTGTTCTTTTGAGGTAATTTCTCTTAATGAACCCAGAGCTCGTCAGTATGCAGCTCTGACTAGCCAGCTTGCTCAAGAAGCTCTGTCTCTGCTTTCCAGGCTGGGCTGTGGGCCACCACACCCACTTAGAGTTTACATGGGTTCTAGGAACCTCAACTCTGTGTCTTCTTGCTTGAGTAGCAAATACTTGAGCTGCTACACCATCTGGCTAAAACCTTTACCTTATTTTTTGAGACAGAATCTCTGACTGAACCTAAAACTCACCAATTCAACTAGACTTGGTGTCTTTTTTTTCATTCACTAAGTTCATTTATTCACTAATTCTTTGTAACACAAATAAAATAAATGCTATTGGTCTTTATACTTAGTGTATCTGGTTCATGATCATGGTCAAGCCCCAGGGATTCTCCTGTCCCTGCCTGCCACCCAGCATTGGGAGTATAGGTACATATAGCTCCTGCTTTTCATATAGGTTCTGGAGATCCAGTCCAGTGTGTGTGTGTGTGTACATATATACATGATATATAGATATACAATATATATGTATATACATATATGTATATATCACTTTCTTTTTAATGTCCTTAGTATTAGCAACATTTTGACCCAGAGATGAACTCACTACTGTTTGAAAGTAGTTTTTGTATAATTCTAATACAATGAATGATAAATCAGATTTGGTAGTCTGTCTAAATAATACACTAAAATTCAGTTTGTGTTATATCCAAGAAAGTTGGTTTGCTTTTTATAATAAAAAGAAAATACCTTTATCAAATGTTACAAAACTCAATCTATGTGACCATAATTTTTTAAGAAGTTCAAAAGTCATTGAAAATAAAGTACCTTGATTGGAGAGTTAGTAAAATGCAACATAGGTTCTTCTTTGGGGTATTTAAATACATGAGATTTGAAGGGGAGCAGTATCAGACTTTACCAATTATATGATCATGAACCAGCTACACTAAGTATAGAGACTAATAACATTTACTTTATTTGTGTTACAAGGAATTAATTCACTAAATGAACTTAGTGAATGAAAAAAAAAGACATGGTAGTGTAAGTATCTTGTTTTCTCAAGTCCAGTACAGTTTGTATGAAGCATATATATATATATGTATATATATATATATATATATACACTTTAAATATAAGATGTTTTATTTAGCCAAGTGGTAGTGGTGCATGCCTTTAAACCCAGCACTAGGGAGGCAGAGGAAGAGGGAGGCAGATCTCTTTGAGTTTGAGGCCATCCTGGCTTAAGAGAGCGAGTTTTAGGATAGCCAGGGCTACACAGAGAAACCCTGTCTTGAAAAACCAATAATAAATAAATAAATAAGTTTATTTAGTGTTAGTTAAATGTTGCACTCAGATTTGATGAATAAGGATAGTTTCTTATTTTACTTGAACCCAGAATTTGAGTTCTTCAATTTTCATAGTGAATCTGTGTGGAGCCAGGGATAATGGCCCAGGGTGTGTTTGCTAACAACTGGAGGAGGTGAAGTGGGTGTTCTTAGTCTTCTTTTTCTCCCCTGGGGACTCCTGTCACCATGGCTTCACTCTGGCTTCTCTTGAGTGTTCCAGCCTCTTCTAACTTGGACTGCTTTAGAAAGGAACATTGAGGCATTTGCATTCACAGAGTGAGAAATCGGAATCTGTGTCCTCCAGCACTTACATTCTACAGGGACACATGGGCAGCAACTTCTCTTTTTTCCTTTTAGAATTATTACAATATAGTTTCGTCACCCTTATGTCAAAAAATTTGACCAAGGTCCACCTTACAGACTTCATGCTTGGTTTTGTATAGAGGTTAATTCCTGACTGTGGAGTCCAGGCTCAGCTCAAAGCTCAAGTGTCTCTTGGTTCTGTTGTTTCTCTTGAAGCAGATACAAGCCTTGTGTTTCCACAAAGAGGCTCAGGGTTGTGCTCATAGATACAGACTTGATTTTGAGACTGTTTTCAAAAGATAGACAAGGGAACAGTTCATGAAGGAAAACACGTAGGAGTGAGTGTATACATTTGTGTGATAGTTCATTGTACCCCACTTTTTATTCCTTACTCATATTCAGTTTAAGAAATTACACAGTTCCTCTTTGTTTTTAAAAGAAACAAACTATGAAAGTTGAAAACCATTTCAAGGAATGACTGACTCTCTAAATACTTTTTATAATGCTTAACACACCCTCTGACATCTTTTCTTTATGCTCTCAAAAGGTGACCTGAAGGAGACTAGAACTTGCCATTTTTTAAAGGCATTTTTTTTTACTCTATTCTTCCACCCACCACCTGCAGCAAAAAGAGATTAGAGAAATAATCAGGTTGATAATTATATTTTAATAATAGCTGATAGATACAGGTTTTTTTCTTTAACCTAAGGCTAAGTGCTTTGTATGAACTAGCTTATTGAATTTCAGAATGCTGTGAGATAATAATAGCTATCATCAGTCCTGGGATAAAAATAATGTATCAATCCTGTGACTCTGTGGCTATTGTCTACTTTTGTTTCAGACATTGCTCAAAGTGCTTTATATGTGTGATTGTTTCTTTCCCATTCCTCACTCATCATCAAAATAATGTTTCAAATCTAATCACCTTGTGGATTGTGAATTTGATATTTCTTTTTTTTAAAGATTTTATTTATTATGTATATAATTTTCTGTCTGCAAGTATACCTGCATGGCAGAAGAGGACATCAGATCTCATTATAGGTGGTTATGGATGGTTGTAAGCCACCATGTGGGTTGCTGGGAATCGAACTCAGGACCTTTAGAAGAACAGTCAGTGCTCTTAACCTCTGTCTGATATTTCTTTTGGGCTAAAACTTAGGATGGCAGTTAATGAAGCTCTTTGGAGGCAGGAGAGATGAATTAGGGGTTAAAAGCACTTGCTGCTTTTTATTGTTGGTGTATGGCCTACACCAACCTGTAACAGCAGCTACAGGGAATCTGGTACCCTCTTCTGGCCCTCCTGGGTACCTGGACATAGATATCAATATGCACACACATACACATAAATTTTAAAAAGATGTAGTATTTAGTGGATGGTAGATGCTCAGTGAAGTATTAAATGAACAAATTCTTGTTCTTCTTTTCTGTGGGAAACTGCCAAACAAAGAGAAGTACAATAATGAGACGTGATGAAACTAGAAGTTGCCACCAAGCAAATATGGTCTCAGAGCCTACAATCTGTGCTCTGAGAGCCAGTTTTCAATAAGAATTTATAAGACTGTTAATTTCTGAGGCAGAATATACATGTAGTTGTTGAAGACAAAAACCCAGTGTAAAGTTGTGTTAGGAAACTCAGAATTTTGGAGAGAGAGAGAGAGAGAGAGAGAGAGAGAGAGAGAGAGAGTGTGTGTGTGTGTGTGTGTGTGTGTGTGTGTGTGTGTGTGTTGGTGTGTCTGTGTGTATTGGTTTCATGGTAGACAGAAGAGTGCGTTGGGTTCCCTGGAGGCAGCATTAGAGGAGGATATGAGTCATCCTAAGTGAATGCTGATAACTGAACTCATATATTGTACTAATGCGTTGAGTGTTCTTAATCATTGAGCCATCTCTCCCTCCCTCAGTTCTTAATTTTTAAAAAAAAGGATTATGTGTATGTATGCATGTCTGTATAGTGGCAGGTGCTCATGAGCATTGGTCCTTCTGAGGTCTGAGGCATCTGAGCCTCCTGGAGCTGGTGTTTCAGGAAGTTGTGAGTCACTGGTGTGGGTGTTGGCAACTGAACTCAGGCCCTCTACAAGAGCAGTCTGAACTCTTAGCCACTGTAACATCTCTGTAACCGAGCAGCCCTTAGTTTTTTAAAGAGGTATTGATGAAACCATAGATTTCGTGAAGATTATCATTTGTACTATTTCACAATTATAATGAATAATTAAATTAAGGATTTTAAAATTTATTGGCAATAGTGCTTGTCACTAATTTCTGCCTTTTATTCCCTTTTAGAAAAAAGATTTGAAATTATTAATGTGTGTGTTCCATGGATTGTTTTATGACCAGTGCTTCTGGTTTAACATTTGCCTATTTTAACCTTCATTCCAGCTTAGCCATGTCGTGTTGAGTGAATTGAATGCCTATGTGTTTCACCAAAACTAAAAAAGGACCACATGAATTCAGCTTATACTATCTCTAGAACAATGAAAATATGTGCTTTGTCCAGACCAATATTATTACATTTCTTTTGGTCAATTATTGTCACTTTCACAGTGAGAAAATGTTATTTCTTTTTAACTTTTGGTGAAATCAAACATTTTCCAAATGGCTGTTAACTAGCTGTGTCTACTTATGAAGACTTTTTGTTTTCATGGATTGAAAGCTGCATTTTGCTTCTTAGCATTCTTTAGTTGCATATACAAATTTCCTAGCTGGAGGTTTCTTAGGTACTGAAAGGTAAGTCTGCATAGCACTCAGTTGCTTAGTTACATAGAGTGAATGTGCATATGTGTTTTCTCAAAGGAGAACTTGAGGCAGTCCTTCTTGCTTTTCCACTGTGTGGGTTTGAGGATCAAACTCAGGTTGTTGGGCTTTATGGCAAGCACCATTACCTGCTTAGCCATCTTGTTGACCCCCTAGAAAATTAATGCTAAATTTGAGATATAAACTTCTTACCACCATACAGCTTTGTAGATACTTGATAGTATCTTCTATCCAAAATTCTGAAGACAAATCAGTGCTATGAGGGTTTTGCTTTAAATTGGAGCAATGAGCTTCATAAATCATAGCAAGAGGTGTGTTGACGTGGTGGTTTCAACAATCTGCCCAGGCTTTCCTGTCTTCTATTTACCCCTGCCTGTAACTGGACTACAGAATGACACAGCTAGCGTTGAGATCTCATGGGTGGCCGGGGAGGTGGGGGGGAGTCACGGTCCTGCTTGCGTTAGGCACCTGCATTACCAAGATCAGTTGTGCCTCTGACCTGGAGGACTGCTGAAGCAAGCGTGACTCTCTCTGGCTGCTTTCATCATTCTGAGGGAGTGCTGTATTTCTGAGCTAGGTAGACTCCTGCACCTTGTCCAGTTAGGTTGCTTTTGTTTGTAGTAAAGAAGCACTAGGGTAGGTAGACCCCATGTGCAAATGGTTCTAGGCTGCTTCTCTTTTCTTTTTGCCACTCTTGTCTCCTTCCCCTTAGGAGGGAAATCATTCTGCAGAGGTAATGGCATGAAATTTATTTTACAACAGTATGCAGGGAGCAAGAGACTTTTCTGTAGCTTTTAACACTGTCTTGCCTGTGTACTTGTTGGAAATAAAATGACGTCATTTAAAATTTTATTTTAGGCGCATGAGTGTTTTGCTTGAATGCATAGTGTATGTACCATGTATGTGCAGTACCTACAGAGGCCAGAAGAGGGCATTGGAACCCCTGTAACTGGGTGGTTGTGATCTACTATGCCAGTGCTGGGAACTGAACATGGGTCCTCTCCAGGAGCAGCTACTGCTCTTTACAGCTTAGACATCTCTCCAGCCTTCAAATGGCATTATTAATATTTTTGAATAAAGTGTCTGCTTTAGAAAGAAAAGGACTGACCTGAAACTATACTTTTTAATTATTAAACACTTATTTATTAATAACTATATTCACTTATAACAAATACACTTACTTAATTACTATTCCTATAAATTCCTACAACTCCTATGAATGCCTATAACCCCTATACATTCCTACAACCCCTAAGACCTAACCACTAAACCTATTGATAACGATTACAACTATTTTCCTAACCTTTTAGAAGGATACAGTCTCTGGGGCAGGTCCTCAGTCATCAGGAACACAGTCTCTGTGGTTGACCCTTTTATGCACTTAGCAGTCTTTTTCTGGAATATCTCAGACGTAGATCCGTCAGGGTAAATTGGCTATGATGGTTTCACCTTAAATAAGGCTTGAGGCTTTCTTCTCTCTGGTAGACCTCAGCTGTCTGTAGGCTAACTTACTTTCTTTGTATCAGCAACTCTGCTGCTCTGCCTCAGTCTTTAAAGCTGGCCACGGTTCTGTTCAGGCACTATTCGCACAGGTCAAACACCTCTAGGTAAAAGCTGAGCCACAGAGTTTAGTCCTTGGTCTTTTGCTGTCTTGCTGAGGCTTTCTCTGCTCACCAGCTTCTTTCTGCCTCAGGGAGATCTGGCCATCAGTCCACCAGCACTTTCTCCATCAGAGGATACAAACTACTCGTCCTTTTTAGCGTGAGGACTCGCTAGCATGAGGCCCCTAGCAAGCCCTCTCTCGGACTCATCCACTTGCCCTTAAATAGGATCCCTCATTGTTCCACCTGTTTCAGCTTAATTTGGGCTCTGCCCACTTAGCAGCTGAAAACAATGCCAGGTCATAAAGTCTTTCCTTGTTTCACCTGGGTTCAACCTTGTTTTTCAGTCTATAGAGACTCCCCTCATTTCACCTGACTTCATCCATAAGCTGATAAGCTAATTGCTCACAACCAAGTTGATCTTCATGCCCCAGATTAAGAGACTGTATCAAAAACCTAGGAATTTACTAAATCTAATTTATATTAATCTAACTCCCTACGCTGACCATGTATAAACATTCTGTAAATTCATTGGTAGTTTTACTGTGGTGAGGGCTATCTTTCGAAAGTACACACAGTGTTGTCCTAACAAGGGCTTATTAACAATTTTTCTTATATTGCTAATATTTTATATATTAGATGACTTAATAGTTTTAACTGAGGAATATAGAAGTGAATCCACTTCTTTTTGCCAATTGTTGGGAAGAATTTATAAAGCTAAAAATTACTCAGGCCCACTTCTTTTGAGGAAGGTATGAACACTTTATAGGCAACTTGTGAATTTTAAGTGTTTCACATGAGATAGCCAGAGACATCAAATCTCTGGGAGGCTCAATTGATTAATGCATAAAGCTATTTACGTGTTCAAAGATCTGAAATGGTTTCTAGTTTTTTTTTATGGGAAAGTTAATTGATTTTAAATGCCAGCCTTTGTCTTTGGATGATGAAAGTGGTTAGCCCTCCTTAGGTGATCTAGGTGAAAGGAATTGTACTGTGTTAGTAGGAAACAGCGATTGGAAAAGACATTGAATGGATTTTCTAAGGAGCATGGGTGGGTCATGTTTTGTCAGGCCTTGGGACATTCTGGATCTTACAGCAATAGGCACAAATGGAGTTGTCACCAGAATGAAGGGACTGAGATTTACGCTTCCATGTCCACCTGCGTTTCTGAGAGATACCACGAAGAACTGGCATCTGCTAGCATTTCCATTACTTTTGCCTTTTGATTATCAGAAATATGTTGACAGAGGAACAAGAAATAAAGACATTCTTCTATAACAGTAAGAGCAGTTGCATTGTTTTCAATGCATCTGCTTCTTTATGTCTTCTAGAACAAGTATTCCATTATTGATTTTTTTTTTATTTTTGCAGTAGTTTAATTCAGTGAGGGTAAAAAACACAAAGGGGAAAAAAGGACACAAGGAAAGACTCAGGGTGTTTTTTTTTTTTTAACAGCTTAGACACTTGTGTTAATAGAAAGTTAACAGCCCTTAGTTAAAATAATAGAGGTGCTATGCTTGTTTATTTAAAGGATAAAACTCCATAGGTTTAACATTTTGATTGTAGTAGAGGGACTTGCTTTAAAGAAGCAAGTTTTCTTATGTTAGCTGCTTCAGAATATGCCACAGCCGCCACCTGCAATGTCAGTACTCCTTGACATGGCTTGATACTTGATTTTCTGAAAATCACACGGGAACCACACGCATTTCCCTGTGAACAGCAATGTTTGAGATCAGCTAAATGAGATGCAGAAAGCATTTCAGAAGAAGGTATCATGCACGACATAATTATTTTCCAAGTGCCTATGAAGAGCTTTTCCCAATCAGAGCTCCTTGGAGTAGAGATTATAATCAGATTTCATCTGGATACCATTGTATTTGCAGTGCCTGCCCGTATTCTAACTGGCAGTCACTTTACAGGGAAAAACCCTTCAAATTCATCAGTGTCCTAAGCAGATGTAACCTGAGTTCCAGTTATTGAGAACCTTACTCAACCCAGGATGAGCAGGTGCCTGGAGCGCTTGCTATGTGTTCTATTGCTTAGTTGTTTGACTGTTGAATCTTTAGAAGTGTAGAGCAGAAACTGGTTGTGGTGGGTATCTGTTACTTGGGTCTCTCCAACACGCATGCTTCTTTTTTTTTCTTCCGATAGTGTTTGAAAGACTTTTCCCTCTGGGATTTCTTTGCCCATTGTAAATGAGGCGGCCTGGGGTTGATGGTAACTGTTTTGCATCAATCACCTGGCAGGATGAAGTCCTGTGAGCCTTGCTGCCCAAACCATTCCGAATACCCCATTAGTTGTGGGAGCTGATGAGTTCTGTCTTACTTTTGAGTTGGGTTTCTACCCCTTGTGACTGAAATAGACTTAAATGACACACCTAATAGTCTAGTGTCAGATTTCTCTCCAGCTAGAAGCATCACTGCTTTCCAGTTTGTGGAAGGACAGAAGGGCAATTGGCTGCCTGGTAGAGGAGTCTGGCTGTTGTAGTGGCTGTCTAAAAGTCAAAGCAAAAGCATGCGTTTTCTCTACATAGGAAGGGGCTGGAAGAGCTCACAAGCAGTCATCCTGCCAGTAGCTCAGCAGCTTCAGGGTCTCACCTTACTGATGTGACCTTGCAGCTTTGGCGGGGAATCTTGCTTCCAGATTTGGTCACAGTGTGAAGCAAAGGAATACACAGGCTTCCTGTGTGCTTTTGAATAATTATTGTCAGCGGACGGTGATGGGATGTAAACAAATTCCAGGCACAGAGACCCCAAAGCTTGACTTTGGGGGAGTTCTGAGCGCTGATGACCAACTCTTGAATGTTGTAGCATCTGTGCCTTTGGACAGCATTTCCTGTGGCCTAGCAGCATCCTCTTGCTTTGGAGGGCGCTTTCCACATAGCAGATGTAATAACCCTACTGGCTATGTACACAGATGGGCAACTTACCCATCCTAACAGCACAGAGGCTTCACCCAAATGACTCTAACTGAGCCCTTACCCTCCAGGCCATTTCCTTCCTGCAGAAGAAAATTTGAACCATTGTCCCAGGGGCAATTAAAAAAAAAATCCACCACTATTTCAAAGGACTTTAAACCTCTTGTGTATTTTAGTTCAGGTGGTTTTCCTGGAAGAAAACTCTGATTTCCAGGGATAAGAAGAAAATGTGAAGGAAAAAAGAAAAATACTCAGCCTAAATATGTTTCAGATCTGACATGTTTTTCAGTGCTCAGGCAGCCCCCCTGCAGCTTTCTTTAATAGATGCACTCTTGTGGAGTGGCCAATTGGTGGATCCTGCTTTACATGTAGTTGTAGAACTTCCACTGGGAATGTGCCAGGAGCAAGAGAGAGCCTCCTGCAGTGTCCTGGGGTCAGGCTCAGTGAAGCATTGCTCTGCCTTTCATTGTTATGGTTTGTTAAGCAAGTTCAAAGTCAAAGCAAACATTGCATTGTCTGTGGAGTTTGTTTTCTTTTGTAATTTTCTTTGGAATAAGAATATTTACTTTTAAGCCTGCTAACATTTCATTAAACAGATTTGAATGTCTACTAACAGTCGGTCTTCCTTCCTTCTCTTCACCTTGCTTCCTCGTTTCTTTTCTTTTCTTTTTTTCCCATTCATACAGACTTACACTGTAACATGGGGTGGCCTCCATTTCCCAGCAGTTTTCCCTCCTCAGCTTTCTGTGTGTGAGGAATGTAGACCTGAGCCACTGTTTCTGGCTTACAACATGCTTGTTTTGTTTTTGTTTTTCATGTAAAGTCTTGCTCATTTCTGTAGCAACACTGGAGCAGTATATATGACTACTTTTCTTGGTCACTTCATTGAAGAAGGAACTAAGGCTCAATGGATGCTGGGAAATATACTTCATATACTTTTTAAAGAAGGTTTATATATTTTTATTTTACATTGGTGTTCTGCCTGCTTGTGTGTGTATGTGATGGTGTCAGATCCCCTGGAACTGGAGTTACAGGCAGTTGTGAGCTGCCTTGTGGGTGCTGGGAATTGAATCCATGTCCTTTGGAAGAGCAGCCACTTCTCATAACTGCTGAACCATCTCTCCAGCCCTATTTCATATACTTTTAGAATTCAGCTCATGCAGCATTTATTGTCATCATCCACTATTTATGAGTTTTTCTTTGGAAACAGGAGCATATGCGTTCTTCTGCTCCTCCTGTCTTTGTATTCAGTGGCACCAGTGTCTTGACTCTGTGGCATCTAATGTTCCTAATACCTTTGATATTTTCCATGAACGGCTCAAAGCTGTAATGTAGAAGTACTTAATTAAATTATTTACCAGTATTTAGATTATCGTTAATTGGTTGGCAGTGTTAATCCTTAATCAGCCATTATAAATAAGCACACAGACACCTGATGGGTTTTAACAAGCGTTGGCCTGAATTGTGTAATGTTAGCCCATCTAAGATAGCTTATAAATCTGTTCCCCAAATATGACCCCATATAATATACATATGTCTGCTGGGCTGTTATTCTGCACACGAGGCTGATGTTCCAGGTCATGTGGAATGAGGTTCTTTTCTCAATCCCATGGTGTGTGTCTCTCCTTCCTGCTCCTGTTGGCTTCTTGTTCTTCCCATTGTCGTTGCTGGCAACTTAGCATTCCATCTGTAAGCTATCTCTTTTAAGCCTGTCCTAGTCCAATCTTTTTCAAAAAGGATACACAGAACCACAATTGTCATTGTAAAAATCATTTGTATTCCCAGAGAAACAAACTCAAATGGAATCCAAATGTATTGAGACATTATGAATTCCTCCAATTTTAATCTAGGCAGTTAATTTTGTTCCCTAGTTCATCTAGAAGGCTGCCAGTTTTTTAGTACATAACCTTAGCTCCTTGCTGCCAAGCAGTAACTTCTGTTAAGGGAGCTGCACCTTTGAAATGCATTTGAGTTGGGTATATATTGGGGTATCATATTTGAGGAATAGAGTTATAAGCTAGCTTAGATAGGCTAAGATTGCACAGTCCAGGCCAAGGCTTGATAAAATCCATCAGGTGTCCTTGTGCTTATTTATAATGACGGGCTAAGGATTAACACCGCCAACCCATTAATGATAATCTAAATACTGGTTAATAGTTTAATTACTTACTTCTGCACCATATGTACAGACAATGCACACATGTCCCATCTTAGGAGAAACATCATGAAGTCAGTGAAAGTGGCTCAAGGAAAGCTTAGTCATCATCAAAGCTGAAGACAAAGTGGAAAGCCTGACAGGAATGTGCAGGTGGCTGTGACCATGAGTGATGACAAGTGAGTCCCCTCGAAAGAGTATGACTGAGATCTGCAAGGGTGACAAGAGTGTTTCCATGAATCCAGTTCATGGCTGTATTGGCACAGTGGTGCTGATGAGGCACGTATTCTAAGTAAACATGTGAACTAAGATGTACATAGACCTTTACACATCACAGGGTTAAAAAAAAATCATCCACCTGCGATCTGTAGCTCTCAGGTCATTGTTGCTTGTGTCCTCTGCCTCCTGTGCCTTCCTTCAGCTGCCACCAGGTCTTGGCTGCCTCAGCCATCCTTTGGGAATCTACAAAGTACCCCTGGCACTTTTAGACTGAGGATAGTCTCCACATGCTCAGCATCCACATGGCCCAGGTAGCTGCGTGTGTCCGTGCCCTACTCTCACTTCATGTCCTCATGCTCCTGGGGCTTTGGTGGCTGCAGCAGTAGGGTTTGTGATGGGATCTGGCAGGCTGCTGGTGGGGACAGAGAAGATCACAGAAAATCTCAATGAACACCTGGCCAGTAGCCTTGATAAGCATGTTGGAGCAGGCCAGTGGCGAGCTGGAGGTGACGATCTGCAACACGTACCGACAGTGAGAGTCCAGGCTGTCTTGCAGCTGCAGCGGCATCTCCAGCGGACATCAAGCATGTGTGTGACAAGATTCATAATGCCAGCATTGGGAATTCGAGGATGGTTCTGCAGGTTGACAGTGCCCGTCTGGCTGCACATGACTTCTGAAACTAACTTGAGGCCGGAGGAGGAGCCTCTGCTGACACTTCGCTGGAGAGGTAGACTGAAGACTGAAGAAACTGCTTGCCTACCTGAAGAAGAAAAAAATCCATACCCCAGTGAGTGGCCTGGTTAGCACAGAAGTAGATTCTTCCCCGGGCATTGACCTAGCCAAGATTCCAAGTGACTCTAGAAGCCTTTGTGAGCCTATGGCAGAAAAGGGCAGGAAGGATGCCAGTCTAGTCCACCACCCTGCCTGAGGAGCTGAACTGAGAAAATTCTGACCATATTGAGCAGCTTCAGAAGAGCAGGTTGGAGGTCATATTTATGGCCTAGGCTGGAGGCCTTGAGCTCAAGCTGGAGCTGGAGCTCACCCTGAGAGCTGCCCTAGAAGGGCACACTGACAGAGATAGAGACCACGGCCCACTGTGGAGCCCAGCAGGTGGAGAGGGACATGTGACTGAGTTGACACTCAGTAGCTTATGGACTTGAAGGTGGGGTTGGGGCAGGAGATTGCCATCTACTGCCACCTGCCTCAGAGCCAGGACTCATACTACAACAATCTGCCTGTCCCCAGGGACCTCTGAGGTTATGGTCCTGGCTCCTGCCCTATGACAGTCAAACTCCCCTAGGAGTGGTAAGCCTCAGTGAAGGACTCTTGCGCCTGGCTCTTCCTCTGATTTCCAATAAGGTTTTATCACCAATGGTGGAAAGTTATAAGGCTTGCCTGGTATCATGGGCTTAGAATTATAGATATTTGAGACACGGAGAGAGGGAAATGGAAACCCAAGGCTTTCTTGTGCTGTAGAGTGAATTGAAAACTAGTCCTGACAATTTTATAAACCTTGCATCAAAAAGAAAAAAACAAACAAACAAAAATTACATACAGGTCAGGGTATTTGGCTTGCAGAGGGTGAGTCCAAGACCATCATGGTGGGGAGGTTGGTGGCAGGCAGGATGTCATGGTGCTAAAGCAGTAGCTGAGAACTCAGATCTATCCCTAAGCTACATGCGGATGGATGGATGGGTAGGTGGATGGTTAGATAAGTAGATAGATAGATAGATAGATAGATAGATAGATAGATAGGTAGATAGATAGATAAACAGACAGATAGCTACTCTGACTTGGCTTGGCTAAGCCTTTGGAACCTCAATGCCCACCCCCATTGACACCTACTCTAACAGACTGACACCTCCTAATCTTCCTTGAATAATGTTCCAACTGGGAACCAAATCTTCAAATATATGAGACTGTGGGGCCGTTCTCATTCAAACGCCCACAGACGATCAATAACTGTCCTCTTATGTTTAGCAGATGAAGCTGTGGTATGGCTGTCCTCTCTTCAAGTGGCAAGTTAAACCTAAACCAGTTATGTGTTATGGAATACATTCTCTCTCTCTCTCTCTCTCTCTCTCTCTCTCTCTCTCCCTGTCGCTTTGTGATAGGATTTCATGCCATCCTGGCTGGCCTTGAGTCCCCCTCTCTGCACCTCCCACGTGCTGGAATTACAGGTGAATGTCATCATACCTGGCTAGAATAATACTCCAACAACAGCTAAAACCTTAATGGTATCATGAAATAACTTAAGTTGGCTTAGTTGTTATTTGGATATTAATACTCAGCCATTCAGAGTGTTTAATGTGGCTTGTGAATTTCAAAGCAAGGTTTCAATACTCAGTGCCACTTTAGTAAGTGGTATCATTACAGTTACATAGGCAGTAGGTAGGTTAGATGTCAAGAACTGGGCTCTGGACAAGGCTCCACCTCGTAAACATCTTGCAATTTGCTCTCTAAACACCACTTCATGGTAAGATAGAGATGACAATATCAAATTTGCTTCCATGTGTGTATGTAACCAATTAAGTGAAATAGGACATAAGAAAATTATTTTCAGTTCTTTAATACTGTGCAAGAAGCTTGTTCTTATTTAAAATACCTTACTTTAGTAAATCCACTTTGCAAGTCAACCTTTTAAAAACCGAAGTTAGGAGAATGTGTCTTGGGCCCTAGTACATATTAAAATAGCCTTATCGAAAAATGCCCGAATTATGTAAAATGATTAAAACAATCAAATTTACCCCTTTAAATCTTTTGTATGAATCTTATCTTTAAGTAGATATGATTATAAATGTCAATTTAACATTTTTCCTTTTGTTCTTTTTAAAAACAAACACTTTAGACTTATTTTATTGTTTTATATGTATAAGTGTTTTGCTTGCACATAAGTAAGTGCACTGTGTGTGTCTGGTGTCCTTGTAGAAGTCAGAAGACAGTGTTGTATCCACTGAGTCTGGAGTTAGAGGCAGTTGTGAGCTGCCACATAGGTTCTGGGGATTGAACCTGGGTCCTCTGCAAGAACAACAAGCACTCTTCACTGCTGAGCTAACTCTCCAGCCTCCTTTGGATCTTGATCTATACATTCCCAAGAATGATAATAATTTTTTTTTTGAAAAGGGTACACTGTAACATTGAGGTCTTGATTTTAGCAGCTCTCATATTAGATCATTGCATAACAGTGAATTATAATTCCAGCCTTCTATAAAATGCTTGCCATTGATTTATGTATTGTAAACTCTAAGACATAGTAATTTCGAAGTTTCCACTTAGCACTGTCTTTATGACAAACTGAAAATGTAAGGAGTTACAAATAATTGACATTTTTCCTATATTTCAATTACAGGTAGTAGCCAGTGTACCTTTATAGATGGCAGCCCAAAGGGCTAGTATGTAAACTGTAAATACGTTGCAAACATCCATCGAGTTGCAACTTGAATGGATTAGTGCCTTTGGCTTAGAAACTCAAGAGAGTTAAGATGTAAAGTGATATAGATAAATGTGACCATTGTTTAAAATCGAATTTCTTGATTATGTAACTAATACTGTTGCTTTTGTCTAGTTAAGTAAGCATACAATTTGGGTGTAACTAATTCCTATGGAAAATAACGAGTTGCTTTTGGTGTTTAATTTTCAGTTGTATAGTTACAGTGTTAAAGAAATTTTGCTTGTATATAGGCATATCTTCACAGCCAGCATCTTTCTGGCAAGACCAACCAATTGACCAGGTCTTTGTAGAATCAGTCTCCAAGGGCAAGAAAAACGATGTGCCTATTTTCAGGTTTTTTTTTTCTCTCCAATAGATTATATTTTCTTATCTTTGGGGGAATACTTGATTATCTTGTAAAATCTCCCCCTGAGCTTTGGCTTGCAACATGTCTTGGGTTGCTTTTGAAAATGGTGTCCCATTGATGCCTAGAAGCAGAGAGCCTTCATGCTATGAAAGGGGCACTTCAGCTGGAGGGGGAACAGTGAGGAGTGTGTGGCATGGTCTCAGTCAGCAGATCATGTTCTTGCCCCTTATCAGCTGTGTCTTCTCCATTACTTTCACTCCTGGAAGAGTGCAGGACTTTTCAGCTTTCACTGTGTTATATATAATCAATGTTAAAGCTGATGCCAATATCAGCTGCTTATACTTCTTACTGCCCTGCCTAGTAGGTAAGTGTGCTAAGTAATTGTCACTATGAGGCTCAAGGAGGGTCAGAGGGCAAAAAATTGAAGAGCTGGGAGAGTTGGAATAGAGATGGCTCATGGGGAGACACATGTCATCCAGAGCCACTGCCGTCCAAGTCTTCAGACTGAAGGCACCATTAGCTTGAATTCCTGTTCACAAAGCGTGTCATTCTGTGAGCCCTTTCCATCCATATGGAGTCACAGAAAGCTCATGGTTTTCTTAGGCGCCACTGATGAGAGATGATAAATTTCGGCCTTTTGCCCAGGTCTCGATCCCAACTACATATTGTGTTTTCTGCTTGTGATCTTTCTCTTTCCCTGGGACACTGCCTGGATGAACTAACCTCTTTATTGGGAAGAGGCCCATTGACAATAGTGCTGTTCACGAAGACTTAACGAAGGTCAGATGAAAGCTAGACGTTTGCAGTGTGACAACACGGTGACAGCTTAAAGTGGACCTTCGGCCATCTCAGCTCCCAGCAGCAGTAGCTGCTGTCACTGCTCTGGGAAATAGTCACTGATTGTCTCTGCTCCTCACTCAGGTGGCAGCCCTCTGCCCCATGCTTGGCCATTCTGTATCCCCAGCTTGAGCTCGACCATCCATCGCCATCCCATTTCTTTTACTGTAGGGATGTTTGAAATGTTTATCACCAAGCCTTCTGGGCTCCTCATGCATAACACAGGTTTTTAGCTCCAGACAGTTCTCTGCCTGTGGGGAATGCTTCAGCCACTCAGACTAGAACTTGAGGGATTATTTCCTTTGATGATAGTGTAGACAGTCATGCTTTGCACAAATGGCACACTTGTGTTTCCCCGGCCATTTTCAAAGTTGAGGCAGGAGGAGTACTCAGGAAGAGGAATCTAAGTTCCAGGCCTGCTGGTCTCTTAGTGACTTTAAGGTCAGAGTAGTCAGCTTCCCTGGACCTGTCTCCAAAATAATAATATTATTATTAATAATAATAATAAGCCTAGAAATGTACTCTGTGGTAGAGTGCTTGCCTAGCACACAGGAAGCACTGGGTTTGTTATTCAGTACTGGAAATGTAAATAATAAATAAACAAAATACAGAAAAAGGACACATTCTAAAATTTCTATACTGGGAAACTTAGAAAAGTAGTTTGACCTAGAGGGCAAGTGGACTTTTTAAAAATATATTTTTCTTTTTTGAGATTATAATATAATTACATCATTTCCCCTGTCAAGGAAATTGGCAGGGTGATAAGAGGGCAGAGATGTATGAGTTCTGTGAACTCTGAATATCTGACTTTTTATGAGGCTAGCTTTAGAATAACCATCATCGTAAGACATGGGCTGAAATGATCTAACAGTGGGAAGTTAGATATCTGCAACCCTGTTTGCTGTTAATTGGGGTTCCTCCAAGGAGGAGGAAGTGAAGCGAATTGCTGGGCAGATGTCATCTCTTCCGGGCTCACAGAAGGGTCATTGCAGGGAGAGGATTTAGTCAGCTCCATCTTCTGTTGATGAAAAACAGGAAACTGGAAGGGGATAGGTAGCGTCTGGTGAGTGTATGTGGTCCCAGATAAGAGACTTTGTATTGTGGTGTGTACCCTAAAGGGAGGAGCTGAGAACCAGCAGTGTTTTACTCTCAGTGGATGATATTGGAAGCAGGAAGCGGTGTTTCAAGGGTCTGCATGGCAAACTTAGCTATAGATAAAAATCTACTCTCTTTTGACCCAAAGCAACAATAGTCTTAATTCTAAATTAGCCACAGGATAGGTCAGCTGAGCTGGAACAGGAACTGAATGAAGATTTTTGTTGTTGCTGTTTTAAGGTGGGCTCAAAATGCTTGTAATGTCTTCTAAATCACCCCAGAGAAACTTTATAAGGCGAGAGCTGAGTGATACTCAGACCTACTGTGTCTCTTGAACATTTATCATCAAATCGTTGTCATCATTATCATCAGTGTGTGTGTGTGTGTGTGTGTGTGTGTGTGTGTGTATGTATGTGAGACATTGTCACAGCATGTGGTGTGGAGGTAAGAGGACAGCGTTGTGGATTCTGTTCTTTCCTTCTCTCTTAGTGAGCTTCAAGGTTTGAACTCTGCTCCCCAGACCTGAACAGCAGGCAACTCTTCCTGCTGAGAAATCTTGCCCATTGATCCTTGAACACTTTTAGCTATGTTAAAAATCTTTATAACAAAGAGATAAGAAAGTGGGTGGGGACTTGGTGGGTCGATGGAGGATTGGTAGGGATAGGAGGGGGATAAGAGAGGGTGGGGTGAGTATGACAAGAATGTATTATGTACACATGTAAAATTCGAAAAGAATAAGTTAGTAGAAATAATCTTGTGGTACCCCACATAGTCCCACCATGGGGCTAAGCCTCAAAGAAGCCAGTCCTGTGCCATGGAACTATACTCTAAACCTTATCCCGTTGTGGAGGCCTTTTTTTTGTGGAGACAGAGTCTCATGCATCCCAGGCAGACTTCTAATTGGCTATAAAGATGAGATTGACCTTGAACCTCTGATCCTCCAGCCTCCATTTGTTTGAGATTATAATTCTGTGCTAATAAAGTTCTGAGTGCTAGCTAAGCACTCTACCAACTGAGCCATAGCCTCAGGACCCCCATGTCTATTGCTCACCAATCTCTCTAGCTCTCTCTTCCCTCCCTCTCCCCGTCCCCCAACTCCTCTGTCTCTTTCTATGTAATCTGGCTATCCTGGAGCTCACTGTGTAGACCAGTCTGGTCTTTAACTCCAAGAGATCCTCTTGACTCTGCCTCCCAAGTGCTGGGATTAAACACTTGCATCACCAGAAAGGTGAGCACTCTCTTTTAATAAATTGATTTTCTCTTTCTTTTCTTTTGTTCCAGTTTCTTCAGGCTTTGGTGTGAATGTGTTTGTGGAGGGGGAGTGTTGCTGGAGGGGTAGGGTTTTGGCAAAGATGAGACAGTGATGGCTGCTAAGACAAGGTCTCTGTCTGAGGAGCCAATAATGTATTTGGGGAAAAGAAAAATTAGCAACAAACAACATGCTGTGTAATGCAGACTAAATATTTGATGTACATTCATTGAATGAATCTAGTACTAGAAAGGGGCTCAATTTACTAGAAGGTACAATGAGTGCACAGTGTTTGGTATTTAAACAAAGTTTAATTGCTTAAGCTCCTTAAAAAATATCCCTTCCTTGTTTGAATTTTATGTTACACACCTATAATCCCAACATTTCAGAGGTAGAGGTAGGAGAGATACAAGTTCAAGGCCAATCTGAGTTATTAAATGAGGTGTGAACCCAGGTAAGCCTGGACTAAGTAGGAAGTGCATATCTAAAACAAAACAGAACAAAACAAACAAACAAATAAACAAACACCAATCCATCTTAATAGTTGCATCAGAATTTGTGGGAGAGCAGAGATAAATTTGTGCGTTTACTCTTCTGCCTTCTGACAGACAACTTCCCCTTAAAAGAAATGTATGAATAGCTGTCTAGCTATCCGTGTGCTTTTCTGCTTTTACACATTGATATAAAGAATTATGCTAATGATTTTCCTGTACCTAAATGAATTTTACACAAGAAACTAAAACTAACACAAACACAGCATGATGTATTAGTGCCTTGTGGAATCGTTTTTTGTGAGATTTTAGGATTTCTGTCACTGAATTCATGAATGAAGTTAGGTTTTGTTTTTTTTTTCAGGCTATGTTTTCTGAATTATGTTAGCATTGTAAAATGATTTGGGATGCTTTTATATTCCCTGAAACATTTTGTGTGACAGAATATCTGTCCCTTGGGTTTTCATGAATTTATCTATGTAACCATGGTGGCCCACTTCTCTTCAGGAAGAATTTCATTGACAATGCTTTATTGCTTTTGTGGCAGTCTATCAGTTCAGTTTTATTTATTTTTTCTAACTCATTATCTTCTTTACCTTTTAAGACTCATTAATATCTTTGTGTGTTGATAAGTTGAACAGTGGGCAATGTTTAATTACTTTGAAAATGTCTGTCATTTTGTTTGTTTATGTCCCTGTTTGTCTTTGATAGACCTGAGCTGAGTAAAAAAATATTTTCTCAAATCCCCCAAATTTGTTATTAGAGCAGATACTGAAATCATGGAGTGCTGGTTTCCAATGCACAGTCCTTGAACTGTACCAGCCTCAGTTCAGTCACTACGTTTTTATTATGCATCCCCACCTCTCTCTCTCTCTCTGTATGTATGTGTGTGTGAGCGTGCATGCATGTGCATGTGTGTATACCATGTTATACATGTGGAGGTTAGAGCTCAACTTCGAAGAGTTGATTCTCTGGTTCTACCATTTGAGGCCAGCGATGGAACTCAGGTCATCAGGCTTGGTGATTAGCACCTTTACCTGCTGAGCCAACCTGCCTATCCTACTTTGTGTTTGTAATACATATATATGCACATATACATGTGTGTATGTGTATACAAACATACACACACGTACATATGCATATATAAATGTGTGTATGACACCTTTTATTTACGTATTTTTAAGCTATAATTGAGGGGCTCTGCTTACCTCATGTGTGTTGGGGACACTGGTGTATCATAATGTGGACAGATGTCTGGTGCTGTACTGGCATGGCTCAGTGTTTCCCTTTGTTTTTCTCTACATCCTCTCCTCCTTTGGGTGTCAGAGTATAATATATATGAATTTTCACTCCCATCATGCTTTTGTTGGATTTTGATTTTTTTTCTGGGTTTCTAGTTTAGAGTTAAGAGGAAGAGGAAGGCATTAAAAAAAACTATTAATATCCACCTTGAATTTAAAAGTAAAACAAGCATATATTCATTCATTCTTTCATTGATTACTATAAGAATATTGATACCTTATTTTAGTAATAGTTTTTCAATTTTACTTACTCTTTTTCTGTGTTCCTATTTGACATATTATTTTAGTATTTTCACACATATATTATATTTTAGGAATTACTTGTTCTGTTTGCATTCTCCTTTCCAATAGGACTTAGAGCTGTTTGTATATGTGCTGTGCTTCTGTGTGTTTGTATGTGCATGTGTGTGTTTGTATCTGTGTTCGTGTGTAGGTGTGTGTGTGCCATGATGGATATGTGGAGGTCCAAGCACAAGGTGAGTTGTTAGTCCTTGCCTCCTACCTTGTTTTTGAAACAAGTGTATTTGTTTTCTGATGCATACACCAGGCAAGCCAATCACAAGTGTCCTACATTCTCCTGGCTGTCTCCCATCTCTCTCTAGGAGCACTGAGGTTACAGACATATGCTAATATAGCAAGCTTCACATGGGTTTTTGGTAGCAGAGCATAGTTGCACACACCTTTAATCCCAGCATGTGGGAGGCAGTCAGGTGCCAACTTGGTCTACACAGTGAGTTCCAGGATGGCCAGACCTACATAGTGAGACCTCATCTCAAAAAGAAAAAAGAAAAAAAAACAAAAAAAAAAACAAAAAACAAAAGCAAACCCAAAATCCCCCCATGCAAAAACAAACAAACAAACATGAATGTAGGGAATTTGAACTCAGGTCCTCATACTTACAAGCAAAGAATTTTACTCATCCAGCCATTTTCCCAAACTCCTACATCTTTTTTTCCCTTTAATTCTGGCATTGGCTCTGTATACTATTTTATAACTATAGTTATAAACTTTTTATAACTATTTTACTTTTGAGAACGTCATATCTGTGTATGATGAAATAAAATCATACCCACCCGCATTCTCCCCTTCAACTTCCCCTTATGCCTACCAGCTCATTCTTTCCCCCACTTCATGTCTTCTTTTATTTATTCATGTTTTTATAACTTACTAGATCCAATTAGTGTTGCCAATATGTACATAGGGGTGTGCCCATTCCCTGGAACATGGAAAATCTACCAGTGGACACACTGTAAAAAGAATGATTTTCCTTCAGGAGCAGGTATCAAAAACCATTTGCTCCTTACTAGGGGGTGGGGCCTGGAGCACCCTACCCATCTATGCTGGAATTTTGCCTGGTTTGATTTTGTACAGATCTTGGGTGATAAACACAGCTGTTGTGACTTTATGAGTTTGATAGCTGTGTCATTTAGGGAAGCCAGTATTTTACAGCACCCCTCCCCACTGTTAAGCTCTTTAACTCTTTCTGACTCCTCTTCCACTGGGATCATGGGTAGCAAGTAGTGGTTGATGTAGATGTCTTGTTTAGGGATGAGCAGCCTTATGGAAATATTGCTTTTACATATAACTTTTCGAGGGCCTTTGCATACCTGCTGCTGCTTTCTGTTGTCAATCCTAAATGAACAATGTGTATGGTTATGTTGTTCTTACATTACAAAATTGCCCCTTTGATTTCTGGCAAGTTTGAAGCCAGATTAATATTTCTGAGCTCCATAGCTTTCAAAAGTTTTATTTTTTTTCCTTAATTCTTTTGGCACTCTTAAAAATTCTTACACTTCAACGACAAGCTGTTTTGAACTGTCCTTAGGTGTTGTCTTTACTGTCCTCAAGGAGTCAGCAACAGGGAAGTTCTCAACCTGCCGAAATGTCTTCCTCACAAAGGTTTCTTCCATTCGTTTCTTCTGCACCTTTCTAAGGCTCTCTGTAGTCTGGATTCTATCTAACACCCTCTTTCACCCATTTTCACCCATTTGTCCTGCCTTTCTTCCATACAGAAGTTTATTTCCCAGTGATCGGTTTCCATTATATCTCCTCAGGAGTCTGTTGTTCAGCTATTGAATTTTCAGCCTCATCCTCCTGAGGGAACTCCATGCTCACCAGTTCTTCAGATACAATGCTTCCCTGGTCCTCTCTGTGCTAATTTTCAAAACCTCATTTATACGGGGCCATGCTTTCCTGAGATGCACTGAAAATACAAGTGTGATATAAGGTTTTTTTCTTATTGAATTTCTTCTTACTATTATTTTTTTCCCTCCACGTTGCCTAGGCTGCTCAGGAAGACCTTCTTCTTAGAATCTTAAGGAGCTAGGAATTTTGGAAAGCTCCACCATGCCTAGTTTTGTAGTTCTGACCTTTTTTCTTTTTTTTTTTCCTTTATTTTTTATTTCTTCAAGTCACATCTCAATCGCAGTGCCCTCCCTATTCCCCCTCCATTCCCACCCTCCCACCCTCAACCCCCCATCCTCTTCCTTTTTTTTTCTTTTAAGTTTAACAGCTGTCCATAGTTGTGAGTGGGGTGTTGAAGTCTCCCACTATTAAAGTGTTTGGATCAATGTGTGACTTAAGTTTTAGAAGCGTTTCTTTTATAAATGTAGGTGCGTTTGTATTTGGGGCATAGATGTTCAATATTGAGATGACCTCTTGGTGTATATTTCCTTTAATGAGTATGTAATGCCCTTCTCTGTCTTTTTTTATTAACTTCAATTGGAAGTCTATTTTGTTTGATATTAGGGTGGCTATTCCAGCTTGTTTCCTGGGTCCCTTTGCTTGGAAAACTTTTTCCCAGCCCTTTACGTTGAGGTAGTGTTTATCTTCAATAGTGAGATGTGTTTCTTGTATACAGCAAAAAGATGGGTCTTGTTTACGGATCCAGTCTGTAAGTCTGTGTCTTTTTATTGGCGAGTTGAGTCCATTGATGTTGGTGGATATTAGTGACCAGGGGTTGTTATTTCCCATTATTTTGGTATAGCTGGCTGTCTTGTGTTTTTCTTTTGTTTAGTTGCTGTGGAGGTTTCTATTTCCTCTGTTTTCTTGGGTGTAGTTATCTTCTCTGTGTTGGAATTTTCCTTCTAGGATCTTCTGTAGGGCTGGGTTTGTGAGGAGATATTGTTTGAATTTGATTTTGTCATGGAATATCTTGTTTTCTCCTTCTATGTTGATAGAGAGTTTTGCTGGGTATAGTAGTCTGGCTGGGCACCTATGTTCTCTCAGGGCTTGTAGGACATCTATCCAGGCCCTTCTAGCTTTTAATGTTTCTGAGGAGAAGTCAGGTGTGATTCTGATGGGTCTGCCATTGTATGTGTCTTGGCCTTTTTCTCTTACAGCTTTTAATATTCTTTCTTTGTTCTCTACATTTGGAGTTTCTATTATTATGTGGTGAGAGGTGTTTCTTTTCTGATCTAATCTGTTTGGTGTTCTGTAAGCCTCTTGGATTTTTACTGGCATCTCTTTCTTTAGGTTTGGGAAGTTTTCTTCTATGATTTTGTTGAAGATATTTCCTGGACCATGGTGTCGGGAGTCTTCTCTTTCCTCTATGCCTATAATTCTTAGGTTCCGTCTTTTCATTGAGTCCTTGATTTCTTGGATGTTGTGGGTGAGAGATTTTTTAGCCTTCTCATTTTCTTCGGATGTTGTACTGATTTCTTCCATCGAATCTTCCATGCCTGAGATCCTGTCTTCCATCCTATTTTTCTTACTCACATCCGTATTTCCTGTTCTCTTCTCTTGATTCTCCCTTTCCTCTTTTAACTCTGACTGTGTTTTCTTTATTGTATCCATTTCTATTTTTATGTCTTGAATGGTAGAGTTCGTTTTGTACATTTCCTTCTCCAGTTTGCTTGTTTTTGTCTGGAGATCATTCATTGCTTTATCCTTTCTCTGTTCAAGCTAGGTCACCTTGGCTTTGAGCTCTTTAATGATGTTATTCGTTGCTTTGACTTGTAAAATTGTGGCTTCTTTGAATTCCTTCATAGTTTTAAGTTCTTCTTGAAGGGACTTTATCACTTTCCATAATGTAGAATTGTCATCATTTTCATGTGTTTCAGTTGTGGTGAGGTGGTTCGGTCTGGACGGAATAGCGTTGCTTTCTTTTGTTGGAGACATTTCACTCTTTTTTTTTTGTCTGGGGCCTCTGGCCATGTGGATTTTTTTTTTTTTTTTTTTGCTGTCTTCTGGACTTGGGTCCAAAGAGGGCACTGTGGTGTAGGATTTGAGTTGCCTTACTCCACCCTTATAAAGTGAGTCATTCAGTCCTGCCTCCTAGGTGGAGACCTAACTAATCCAGGTGGCGGAGCTGTGTACAAGTAAGCTCTGAATCACCGCCGGAAGGGCCCTTAGTAGTACAAAAGTTCGATATAGGACAGTTTCAAATATCTCGCAGTTTGCCCGGGGTTGGTTCCTGTATGGGGTAAATTTGCAGTTCAGCTCCAATAGCCTTGCCGCTCCGGGCTTGGAAACTGGCTAGTGATGTCATAGACTGCGATCTGAAGGCGCTTTGCAGGGGAGCTATTTCACTTCCAAGGGTCTCAACCTTTTGCCAGATAATTGGATCGTCTGTGTGAGACCTGGGAGTGCCCAGCAGGGTGGGGATTATCTCTGCGTGGTTTCTGAATCTGCTGGCTGGGTATTAGGTTGGAACTTACAGGGGATTTCTCCTTTTGGGGGATGGGTTTTCCCAATTCCAGGGTCCAGAAGCTTCCTAGCTTGTCTGAGAGTTGGAAGGGCCATCCTGCCCAGGCATCTTCCGTGGTCCCTGTGTAGCTGGGTGAGATTTAGAAGGGGTCGTGCCCTTTATACAGCGTCCTGCAACACTTTCCATCTTGTGACTGTTGACCCCGAAATCAAAATACGTCCGCGCCAGCCGCTGCCATCTTGGATCCCTGTCTTTTTTTCAAAAGCAGATTGTTCTTTGGTGAATATGTGTGTGTGCGCACGCACGCACAGGGCTTGGGGGAAGTGTGTCTGTGTGTGTTTCTGTGTATGTATGTATGTATGCTTGTGTTTCTCTGTGTATGTGTGTCTATGTCCTTGTGTATGTATGTATGTTTGTGTCTCCTTGTGTGTCTGTATATATGTGTGTGTGTCTGTGTGTCTATGTCTATGTATGTGTATGTATATATGTGTATGTTTGTGTGTATGTATATGTGTATGTATATGTCTGTGTGTGTGTGTTTTAAAAGTTTACCATTTATTTTTCATTCATGTTTGCATGTGTAGAGATATGTTCAGATCTGGGGTTAGCTGTCCTGAGAATCTCTATGATTTCTTCCTGACAGGGCTGGAGTCAGAACACTAGCTGATACATATCACATTCTAGGTTGAAAATTTTGAAGGTGAAAGACGAGGCAGAGTTGTGGAAGACACAGTTGTGCAAGTGAGGCAGGAGAATTTTGAGTCCACTTTTCTCCCCTTATGTCTGTGCTGCTGGACTTTACCCTTGGCATCTGTATTTCTACTTTTACCTTAACACCTGGTCTCTGCTGTCCCTGTATTTAACACAGGAAAAGGCCCTAGACCACTTGATTTTCAGTGTGTGGACAGAGGTGTGTGAATCATGAGACTTTCAGTGCAGCTGTTCTGAGTTATGCTAAATTGTGTGTGTCCCATCTCCCCTGGCCTGTCCTCACTTCCAGCTCTCAATCCTGCAAACCAAGCTACATTAGTGGAATTCTGCCAAACACCCTTTAGGTACTTCTCAGAGTGCTGGATAGTTTTCTGATGGTGGGCCTGTATTTTGAGAGCCTGAATATCCTCTTCAATTAAGTTCCACATGTAATATACCCAGTTTTGGCATGTTGGTATGCATTTATTGTGTTGATAAAGGCTGTCCCATGCTTCTATATGTATTGGTCATTGAAGTTGGCGTTCTAAGAAGCTGTTGTCAAATGCAATAGATATTTCAGGTGAGAAAAAAAATCCAAGAGTGTAGGGAGTCACACGGTGCTTTATGATAACACTAGTTTGATCACAGTATAGATCTGGTCCCTTGAGAGTCCCAGAGGACATGGAGGAATGGAGGCATTATTCCCAGGTCAGATTTAGCCAGCTGGCTTCCCATTTTATGACAGCTAGCAGGATTCCACTTTTCTAAAAAGGACCAATTACTGGGTCAGGCGAGCCCTGTAGTATTCCTTTCCTAGCAGCCTGACATGAATGATTAAGTGCACTTACTGAAGAGCTGTGAAATTGATAGTGACCAGGAGTTGACTATGCTCAAGGCAGCTTCTTCCCTAAATGTATCTAGGGCATAAAGGTCAGAAGGAATATACAAACTCTTACTATTTTTCTTTCATGACTGAGGGTTTTTCGTTGTTGTTGTTTTATGTAGCATTTTTCAAAATCTGGAGGATCAGTGTGTCTTGACACCGTAACGCACTACAACTAGGTTTAGTTTGTGTGAGGACGTGAAACACATTAGAATTAAGTACCCTTGAGTTATCATTATACCCTTAATAAAATGCATAACTGCAAGTTAAACTGTGACTTTTCCTTGAGTTTACCTAGGAAATCATAAACCCTCCAGTCTGTGAAATTTAGTATCCCATTTAATATTATTATGATAGCAATAAATACTTAGGCAATTAAATTTCTTAAATGTATGCATTTGATGAATTGACTTTTTTTCTGGTGGTTCTTGGCCTGTTGTTTATAAGAATGTCTCATAGGCCTTAGCTTTTCAGATGTTTTACTCTATTACAGAAAGGTATAACTATGTATTTACTTCAATAGGATTTTGCCATTTGCATAGAGTGTCTGTAACATTTTTCAGTAGACTAGCTTTGTTCTAATCCATAAAGCCTTCTTAGGCACGGCTGCTAACTTCATTACTGCCACCCTGAGGGAATTTTATCTTCATTTCTGAAAGAAAAGCTATTGGGAAGACTGTTTACCTTTAGTACTTAATGTAAGTACTAAAGGTTACCTTAATTGTAACCTTCTTGACTGTATTTACTTACCTGTTTGCTGAACAATTATACTAGTATTGTTGTTATCATTATCATTATATTATTGTGCTGTATTAGAGAGAATAGCAAATGTTATAGAATCGTTAAATACATTCATTTGAACAGCGGTCAGAAATCAGTGGTTTGAGGTTGTGAGATGTTTCTGCAGGTAAGGGTGCTTTCTGCCAAGACTGCTGACCTGAGTTCTTATAAAGTAAGGGCATGACTGCTCCAAGCTGTGGTTGAAAGTAAGGATTTTATTGTAGATATGAGGGAGAGGAAAGCCACAGGCATTTGGAAGAGTACAGCATAGGGAGAGAAAATAGTAGGTAACATGGTTAGCAGACTGAATGATGCTAGAAGAAGAGTGGGAGAGCAAGGGAAAAAGGAAAGAGAGGGAGCAAAGGGAGCAAAGTAGACAGACAGAGATAGATAGATAGATAGATAGATAGATAGATAGAAAGATAGAGAGATAGAGAGATAGAGAGATTGAGAGAGAGAGAGAGAGAGAGAGAGAGAGAGAGAACCAAATGGATTAAGAGAGCAAAGATGATCAAGAGTGTGTGGCTAACATGTTAAGGCTATATAGGAGAAGCTGGGGGGAAGGGAAAAGTTCAATGTAGGGGTTGGGTTGAGAAGAGTTGAGAGGAGCCAAGGTGACAGTGTGTACCCTGTAACAGTTACTTGCAGTTCTGAGAGAACTTGGAGGCCAGCATGTGCTTTGGATGCTAAGAGGAACAACAGTTAGTCATTTGCCCTGGGTTACTTTTGTACATGACAAATTCAATCCCTGGGCCTCAACATAGCAGAAGCTTAGAATTGACTCCCCCAAATAGTCCTCTGATCCACACAAGTGCCTCTAGATATTCAGGAGCCCCTCCAAACTAAAACAACACCAAACCCCAAAACATCTGTTGTTCACTGGATAATTAGATGACGATTTTCGCTTATGTCATGGCCCCCACATGCATGTCTGTAAGTGCATTTGGTGCAGCGTTGCACAAAAATAATTTGTTTCTAACATGAGACAAAACCTGGATTTAGGATTACTACTTTCTGTTTTAAGCAATTTCCGAGAATGATTTTGATTAGAATGTTTGTGTTATGTGGTAATACAACTCCTATCCCACAACCTCTCTTATCTGCTTAAAGTGCCACAACAAACTAGCGGTCTTTAACTCCTTGGCTGTGGGAAATCGGCCTGCTTTATAGATCAACCCCCTTGAGAGCAGAGATTCCCCTAACTTTGTAGAGTTATTTGATCTTATATAGTAAGGTGCAAACTTCAAGTGTTAATCCAACTTAAAATCCATAAGATAAGATATACAGTCCTCACAGTAAACAAATGCTAAGAGCTCAGTAGCTGCTCTTAGTTAGTGTCTACCCTGCCAGAATACAAAACATTTCTGTCACTGGAGAAAGTCCTCCTGATATAGACAGAGGGAGTATCTGATGACATTGCAAGAGGTAGGAAAACTCTGACTTCTGTGAGGTGGGACGACATGTAGTTAACTTGCATTTACCTACTGTACTCTCCATTTAAGAGTAAATGCAATTAATATTCCTACTTGAACCAAAAGCGAAACCAAATAATTTATTTGATCAAGAGAAGTCAGAGATTTTACAAGTGTTTATAGCCTTTGCCAAGTGATAGTGAGCTCTCTAGCTGTTGCTACAAACTGGAAAAAAATGCTGAGAAAAGGACAGATAGCTATGAAGTGTAAAGAAAAGAACAGGTTCATTAGGAATTAGTTTAACACTCACTGCATATTTGCTTTCCTCCTTCCCTCCATCCCTCCCTCCATCCCTCCTTCCCTCCATCCCTACCTCCATCCCTCCTTCCCTCCATCCCTACCTCCCTTCTCTTCCTCTTTTTTTTCTCTTTCTTTCTAGTTTTTTTTTTTGAGACAAGATCTCATATGCACTGAATGACTTTGAATTCCTAATCCTCCTGTCTCCACCTCCCACATGTTGGGGTTTCAGACAAGTTCTTCCATCCAGGTCTTCATGTGTTTGATACAAACTCTTTTGCCAATTGAACTATGACCCCAGCACCTCATACTTTTTATTTAAAACATTGAAATGGGGTGGCTTTTGTGTGTTTTTAAGTGCAGTTTTGTGTTTTGATATGTGTGTTTGTGTGTATGTGTGTGCACTCTATAGTTTTTCTTCTATAATTTATAAGCTGTGTTATTTCAATGGGGAAATTGAGCCTAAGTGAAAATTTATATGCTGCTTGGTTGCCTCAGAACTTTCTTCTGCTCCTCTTCTCCTCACAGTTATTCCTGAGTTAGTTATATTGGTTGTCACCAGGTACAACCAGGTTCTATGTCTTTCTGGCAGTTTTAGGGTCTTGTTTCAAATCATATACAGGCAGGAGCTTGACAGTGATTTGTTACTGTGCAACCCAATGTTATTTTCATTGTATTGTAGTTCATGATAAAATATCTGATGAATTGTGATAAATAATTACTATCTTTTGGACTGTTGGAGTTTCCTAGGTAGTGGCTTTATGTCTTGAGAACTAAAGAACACTTGTCTAGCCTATAATTTATCCTCAGCAAAATGAGAAAGGATATTTCTTTAGCTAGGATATTAATGCTTAAGCCCTAAAGTGGCCCCAAGAGACCCCCCATTTTCTTAAAGCAGAGGTATTTTTTTTCCCTTACAGTTTCGGAGATGAAACTTTTCGGGAAATATTTTCAGGATCAGGATAAGAAGTGCCCACCAATTTATAAATGTATGTTTTAAAATATCAGATATTGTTGTTGCTATGCCAATTATTAAGATTAGCCTTCTCAACTAAGATAGTTTCACTTCTCTTATTCTCTGAGGGATGAAGGACAATGAAGAGCTATGAAGAAAAGAAAATGAAATTCTGTCAGTTTAGATGTCAATGGTTAAAAAGACAAAGCAAAATAAAACAAAAAACCAAACCTAACAGTTTGGCTCCAGTATGCTGGAAGTTAATTTCTCATGAGTGACTTCTGGTCTGGGCTTACTAGGCTCCTCTGAACACTCTCAGGGCCAGGTGTTCATCTTATGTCTTGGATGGCTGTCCTGCCTTCCAGGATGATTTCAGCTGGAAGCATGGCCACGGAGGGAGTGGTGACCCTAATTTTCCTTCAAAGGCAGGACCCTGGAAAAGCATGTTTACTGCTTCTAAAAGTTCTTACTGGCTAGATTGTGATCATGTGACTCTCAGAACTGCCAGGACCACTGGAAAACAGCCTTTGAGTGTTCACGCCTTCAGCCTGCACAGTGTTCTGAGGAATAAAGGGGAGGGAGGGCCTGCTGAAGAGACTTGTTTTTACTTTGTCAAGTACTTGATGTCCATTCAACTCACAGAGCATTATGAATCTCTCCACCGGCTACACTGGCACGAAAATGATACTAGTGAACCAGGATTTATTTTCCTGTTAATAGAAATAAAATCAAACAACAAAGGGAAAAAATAAATAAATGAAACCAGAGCTCATGTGTGAAATAACTGAAACAAGAATCCAGTTGCCAAGAACCTGTAATAAAGGCCCATGCTGACGACCCTGTGTGACACCAGTGCAGGGAACAAGTGTTCAAAGAAGATGTGTGAAACACTTGTAGTTGTCTTGAGAAATGCACGGGGTTCTAAAAAAACTAATCATGGCTACTGACATTTTTCATAATTTCAAAAAGAAAAGATATTCTTACTAGAGAATAAGAACTCTCTGCTTAAGGCCAGCTTTCGTCTCTAGCAGCACCAGAAGCCGGTGATACGTAATGATATTCATGTTTCTCCTACTTGCAGGATCATTGTGGTTAGAAAGGAAATGTGACAGCTCTATTTGAGTGGAAGGAGTCAAAATTCAGCCCATTCTCCAGTTGTTCTTGTTTTGATTTTTTCTCTGTCACATTTATAATCTTTCAGTTTCTTTAGTCTCTAGTTTGCCAGATTTTCTTTCTTTTCTTTTTGAGAGGATTGCATCCTTTCCTTTGGAGAGGAAGTGTAATTTAGAGAATAAAATGGGAACTAGGTTGTCTTTGTGCAGGCATAAAACTGGATTTCTGATTCTCAAGAGCAGTGCTGTCAGTGTGTAGGACGTTTATTGCTCCTAGTGCTACAGATATAAATGCATATACTAAGGAACATATCTTGGTGTTTCGTGTTGGTATTTTTGGGGTTTTTGAGTTTGAGACAGGTTCTCAGACTCTCGCTTGGGTGGTCTGAGCCTCCTGCCAATCCTCTGCTTCAGTCCCTGAAGGGTTATGACATCAGATGTGAGTCAATGGCAACCAACTGGCCCATGTCACAGTTTGAATAGTACCTGCTTTTAGTTCAGGTTCTTTTGTTGCTGAGCAGAGGAAGGGCTAACTTGTGAGCCTTCCTGGTGGGACTTGGCATTGTCAGATTAGATATGGTGGTGTTACTTTTCTCCAGAGAATTACCATTCTCTGGAGAATGATATCTTGCCTCCTTCTCTGGGTGTTGGCTGCAGTTCAAGCCAGCTGTATATTTTTCAGTTTGGCATTCTGAAGGAAATTTAATTTGGAGAATAAAATTTGATGAGTAAATATTTATTAAATTAAGTAAGATTTTAAAAGTGCACCTTCAATTATCTGATAGAGGGGCCAGCAAATCACGATGTCCCTTTGCAGGGAATGTCATATTTACAGGATTTATTTTGGTTTGTGCCAGCTGGACTTGTATGGAATGAGGTCTTAGCTCACAATGCTATGTGCATTGTATGGTATGGATAGGGTGACTTTATTCTTTGTTGTTGCGTATGGACCACTTGAGGACAGAAGATATAATAACCACATCAAAAACAACATCAGTGAATCTGTGTGCCTTGGAAAAGTGGCCATGATGGTTCTACTCATTGAAATCATTAGCAACCTTGGCTGATTACTGGACTCAGTTGTATGTTTTTCTCTATAAACATTCCTGCTAATATTATTGGGAAGACACTAAAACAAGGATGAAAATGAAATATACTGAGGACAAGTGCTTCTTTCTGTTGTGTGTACTTTCAAATAAATCATTAGAAGGAGGCATTTTGTTTTGGTGAACCGTCTTGACAGAAGGCTGAAACTTACCCGCTCTTGTTTTATTTATGTTTTTTGATATGGAGTCTTGCCATGTAACCCAGGCTGGCCTTGAACTGGTGGTCCTCTTGCTTCATTTAGCTGTTTAGCTGCTTGAGTGCTGAGATTTGTGCATTCACCTGTTTACTTTCTGTCATGCATTCTGGTTTTGAGTAGCCTAGGCCTGCTACATTCACAACAGTCTTACTGTCTCAGTCTCTCAAGTGCTGAGATCACAGATGTGAGACACCACACACAGCATACTAGTGAGGATGTCTGAAATATTATATAAAATGTTTTTCACAAATTCTTTGTTTTGTTTTTTGTCTTGTTTGGAGACTTCTTGTAGCAAACTTCATATTTCTTCCTCCAGGTGCCTTTTTGTGGCTTGCTTCTCTGTGTGCAGCGACTTCATTTCCCAGTCACCTGCTGTTTTTTTTGCTTCTGGGGGGTCCACACCTTCAGTGGCTGACACATTGCTTTTGTTGTCCCTTCAGATGACAGCCTTTCCCCCTGTTCTGCACTGTCTGTCTTGATGTTTTCCATGCTGCCACACTTCTACCAATGCCCCTGGCATTTCTCTCCTTATGTTCTCTGCATCAGAGAAAGTGATAATGAGTTGTGTTGACCCCATAAAATTATGTGCGGGTCCCCCTATTAGTACTAGTTATGTAAACACGTGATTCAATTTTATTTTCGGTAAACTGGGAAAAATGATTTTCCCTTTCAGCATATAAAGATTGCATTTGATGGTGGAGATTACCTTTTCATTGTAAAATAGTGTATGGTTTTATCATCATATCTCTTACTTTTGGTCAAGTTTTAGTAGACTTTTCTGGTAATATGCAACAATAGCTTTCCTATAATATTCCACATAATGTAATGACAACTATCTTGTTATATATGCTTATCCTCCTGCCTTGCAATGATCTTCAGTGAACCCTTAACTAAATGTAGAAATTGAGCATTTCAATTCCCTCAGCATCTTTTCCCTTCTTCAGTATGCTAAAGGTCAGTCTGGATTCTTTGTTTTATTGTGCTGGTCTGTCAATTAAGAATTCTACACTGGCTGACACTTATCGGTTGAGTTGTTTTCTGATCAAGCAACACAGCTAAGAAGGACATTCTAACCAGAGTCTCATGTAGGCAAAGCCAACCAATGTTAATCTCCTGGCAGAATAGAATGTATAAATAGGTTTAAAATGGCTACAGTGCTGGATGATGATTTGCTGGTAACAGGAGGAAGCAAGAAGGGGAAAGTTGAGACGGCCAGATACAAACAGATGATGGAAAGACACTGAAGTGTTTAGGCAATGGAGGCCAGGTATTCAATAGGATGAACTAAACAGAGAATGATAATGTAGTTTCTTATGTAAGATAGCACAGGGAAGTTTCATATGATGAGACTTTCAATGTGACACACATTTACCATGAGAATTATGATACTCATGGAATAGTTTTTACATTCTAAAAACCTATCAGTATAAATTTATAGTTAATATTTTAAGTATTTTTTTTTTCAAAATTAAGAGCTAGCAAGTGCAGGCTGAGTGAAGATGGGACAATAAGTACCTGGGATGCTTTAGCAAGGTTAAGCATCTTGGTTGTCTTGGTACATATCCCAGCTGAGGCACTGATGAGAGCCCTTCATCACATGCTACTTTAAGATTTAGGATAAGCCTTTAAGGGTGACTATTTTGTAGATTCTTTTCAGTGTCATTTATTTGTAAATAGTTAGATTACAGGGACAATTCATAAAAAAATTATCTGTTCTTAGTCTTTTCTCTGCCTTTTAGTCCTTCTTTGCCTACTACATGATTGAGTTTAATCTAAACTTCATGTGGGGATCTGCTTGGGAAACCGTTCCATTCAGTATTTAATAAGAAATTGCTGTATGATGGATTCCTTGGGCAGTCTTAACTAGTCTGTCTTATTTCTTCTCATTATTAAGTAAGCTTAATTGAATACTGCAACATCTAAAAATAGTTTTCTAGCTTCAAATGCACAATAATGAAATATTGTTCTCTCTCTTTATCTCTCTCTCTCTCTTCGCCTTTCTCTTTTCCGTGAGAAAAATGTAGTACACAGTGTCGTGTTAATTTCTTTGGAATATCTAACACCCCTGTGTTGCTGTTCCATGGCAGTAAGGACCTCTTTTGTGTAGGATGCATTGTGCAGAAATTGCATACTCATATGAGTGGCATGTATCACATGACTGTCTTTGTGATATGATGTACCCAAAACTGAACATAATATAAGGGAAGAGTCAGCTTTTATGCTTCAGGCAGAGTGACCAAAAAATTAGGAAATGTGTTTAAGTTAATTTTTTTTGTTTTGAAGTGTAACTCAAAAATATATCGTTCACCTCTGACAAATTTGAGTTAAAACTTTCAGCTTTGTGAGAAAAATGAGTTCATATACCCATAGGCAAGTTGTAAAGAAAGCTTGGATCATAAAATGGAACTGGGTATTTAAATAAAAATGTTTGGACTTATCTTCCTTCTTTTTACTATTTATCTCTTGATATTTTTAAAGGTTGAGTTAGTAATATTCCCAGGTGCAAACATTGTTGGTCTCAGGTTGTAGTCTACAGTGTGGAGAACTTAATTGGCTTGTGTGTTGGATTTTTGCTAGAAAGAGAGTTTCACTTTTAGAATGTAAAACTAGGATAATGAATATGAGATTCTACTTTTGAGTATTTCAAACTGCTTTTTCTTTTCTAGTTATATCAGAAAAATATTTCCTTCACAGTTTTAAGTATTCTGACTTAAATAACTTGACTGTAAATATAATATAGTCTTTTCACCTTCAGAAAATATATAAAATGTCCCAATTTGGGCATGAACAAATGTGATATTGCAAACAAACAAAAGAACCAACAGCAAAAACAGGATGACGAGTTGGGCTGACGATCAAATCAAAGTTAATATGTATTAAAACTCTGAAAGTGCTCTCCCAAACTTTTCCAAATCAATTTTCTGCAATTATCTTGCCGGGTGATAAAGGCAGGATTTTTATTGCTGGGAGAAAGGAAAACCCAACAGTCCTTGAGCCTGTTTTGAGGAAAGAGCTCTTTGTCACATTTGAATAGCGTATGTGTGTGCAGTTTGATCTTTTATTATTTTTCTCAATGGAAAAAAATTAACAAGTTGGCAGTTGGTTGTACAGATTTCTCTTTGTGGTGGAAATGCTGGTTACGGTGGGAGAAAATCACTGCCTATCCTAAAACAGATGCTAATTGTTCTCTCTAGTTCTTTTTGGTTGCCATTGCGATGTTCTTAACTGCCTTTTATTTGTTGCTCCTCTAGGACAAAAGTGATTAGTAATTGCATATCATGCTGCACTGAAGAAGTGGGCCATTTGGTTTTCCTTCCCTTTTCTTTTTCTTTTTTCTTTTTTTCGGAGGGGAAAATAGAAAGGAGACTGAGGGGAGGGACTCAGTCCTGCAACTCATCCCTGTAAGCCTAGACTGTGTCTCTAATTTGCATGGATACCTTGGGCATTGTACTTCTGGGATGTGATAGCTTGACCCCCTCCTTAGTGTAGTGACCCTTGTCATCTTGCTGTTCATTCCTGGGGCCTGTTTAATGCTAATTAGTCCTTCAACCAGTTGCTCTTTACAATTGTGTGCTTTAGAAAGCGGAGCTCTCCCCAAAGACCACATTGGTGGTCTTAAACTGAACTGGTAAGATAGAAGACCTCCCAGCCCCTGAGAAAAGCCTCTTAGCATTTTTATAAATTTAGAAATATGTAGTAATCACATCATTAACATAAGGCATAAATAAATAAACAATGACGCAATGAGTTTTTGACCTGGATGCTGTTTGAGGATGGTGGATGCTCTTTGCAATTGCTTTAGTTCTTAACTTTGGCCTCCAAAAGAAAAAAAGTCACCCTCAGGCACCCTTCCCACTTCGAATAAAGGTAGTGGATCCCAAAAAAGACAGGGCAGGTTAAAATGGTTCCAAGTTTAGATATAATTCATGTGACCTTTATTTTCTGTTTGAGTGAACTAATGGAACAATAGCAACAATGGTATTCTGTGGACCTCATACATAATGAACTTGGATCTTCTACCTTCTTTAATCTCTATGGAATTTTATCAACATTTTGGATGAAAGCTTTCCTGACCTTCCCTGTTCTTTGGTGCTGGTGGATCAGGAGTGTTTTCCAGGTCCTCTTAGCCTCCTATCTCTGTTAGTAGACCTTAGCCACAGCTAGTGGAAGGGCGAGACTTTAAATTATAATCATCCCAGAGAACTGCTTGTGTAGCTGCATTTTAAAATAACACCTTTAGGGGCTCAGTGCAGAGCATAGTTCACTGCCTTGCACAGTCTCTGAAAAGGGCACTAGAAAACCAACTTGCCTTTGTTGACATTGCTCTTTATTCTTTATAAACAAGTATATTATGGATAGCTACTTGGTGGAGTTAGGATGCCGAGCATCACACAGCCTTGAATCCTGAGTCATTCATAAGCACTCTCATTTTTAATTTGGATGTGTGGCACATTTATCGCAGAGAAATTAACAAAAATATTAAACATTCTTGTTACATAACGGTTTATGGAGTTTATGAGGGTGGAAATGCCTTCATTTTGTCTTTCATGGGCATAATAAATCTTGTGGTGATAGGCTCCTTTGCTTGGTAAATTTGTTTATGGAGTCTCTTTAACAATGAAACTAGAGTACATTAGAATTTTTGATTAGATGTGTTTCAATTAAGATCAAATGAGTTTGAGAGCTGAATTCATTTAAGTGACTTCCCAATCTTTGGGGTGGGATAAATAGATCTCAGAAAGCAAGGAAAATCTGTTATTTAACCAAAGTCCTTAAAGTAATACACAGTATTAGAAGATTAACTATTTTTATGTTTTGGTATTTAATTCTTGTAACTCTTTCTACAAAAGTTGATTATGTGGATGTATGTAGGGGCCTGTGCATGTTGAGTGTGTGGAGGGAGAAAAAGACAGAAGGATGGAGGTGGACAGTTTGGCTTTCAGTGGTTTGAAAAGTTCTTCCTTGTCTTCACTTGTCTTTCCTGCTTCTCCTCATTTTTCTTTCAAACAAAAACATTAAAGAGCTGGAAGGAGGCAAACTTCTTGTTACCACCAATTGGAAATGAGTATATTTAAAGCCCAGCGAGTAAAACTGTGTTTAGTGTATAGTTCTGACTTACTTTATGGGTCACTGATTTTTCTTTATATCTCAATGCCTGTGCCTTCAAAGCAGGGGATTTTAGGATTTCATCTAAGCTTTTGATCTGTCAGAAGAATAGTTATGTGGAAATCTAAGGGGAAAGAGCTCACTACCAAAGTGGCATTAACTATAGAATTCACCTGTTTTTCCTACCCACTTGCGGGGTCCTCAAGAAAATGACTTTTGTTTCAGAGTCTTACTGATGCCCTAAGTCTCTGCAGTGTTAGTAGGTATGCTGAAGAACACAGGAGTGATTTTTGTTTTCAAGTTGAAGCTTATGCTGCGAAGGAAGTGGAGGAGAAATGGCACAGCCTAAGGCAGCTACCAGCCTCAGATGGCCTTCTCCAATCCTGACTGCCATAGGAGTGTCTCTCTGTCTCTCTGCTGTGTCACCAGACAATGATTACTGAGATGTTGCTAACAGTGCTCTACAGTGTACTGACCAGAATGCACAAGGATGATTGATGTAAGTTCTGTTTGCAGCCAAACTGTAGTAGTTTTTTTTTGTTTTTATTCTTGTTTTGTTTTTGTTTTTTGTATACTACTACAAAAGAATGGAAACAGAAACAATGATATAGCAAACAAAGGCTGTACCTCAGTTGATTACCTTTTGTCATTTTTTTTTTCTCTTTTGGGCATGGAAACTTCCTTTAGAGGCACTCCCTAGCAACTGTAGCCTGGAGAGCGTGGGCTGTGTTCCAGGAGGACCTGTGTTCTTTGAAAGGGTTAGAAGTACAGGAAATTGACAATTTTACAAGTGGAGTGCTGTACTAGGTGTCATGTACTCATTCTCTTCCCAGGGCCTGATAACATTGATTTTCATCACCGTCAAATGTTAATAGAGAGAAGTCGTTAGATTCTGCACCATGACCTCTTGTTTTATTGCTAGAGCCTAAGGGAAGCAGGATTCTCTTCTTTGATATTTATCATAAGGCCACCTCTAGCTGCAGAGCAGTTCAGAACCGTCTTAATTTCTTCCTAGAAGGCAGGAAGTGGATAGGAGGTGTGGGAGGATGTTAGTGTTTGGTCAGAGTAATTCTGTGCTTCAGCTTTTGGTGCTTTGGTTTTTAATTTTTCCAGCCTGTATTCAGTGAGAGTTAAGAACATGTTAATTTTCTCAGTGGAGAACCTGCCGTTTTACTGGATTCTGCCCCAAGGTTTATTGAGCATCATTGATTCTCTTCGTTGGTTCTTTATTTTTATTTTTATATTGTGTTCCAGCTGTTTGGAGAGTGTATTCAGAAAATTGCCTAGGTTGTAATTTTTACATCTTCATTTTTTCTTGAACATTTAGTTGGGAATAATAACAGTGCATAATTGAAGGCTATTCTTTGACACTGAGGGGAAGAAGTTTGTCCTGTCTTTTTTTAGTTTTTTTTTGCTTATTTTATGATGCAACAATTTGGGAGATTCATAGGGTTTCACATCAATAAAGAGAATTGAGTTTTGTATTTGAGGCTGTCTTTAGGGTCTAGGGAGGATTTTTTTTTTTTCTGAGCATCAAAACAGCTGAGGAGGATTTTGAGGAGAAAATTCTAGTTTGCTTTGATTTCAACAGAGTTGCAGAATGCTACAGGAAGGAATTTCTCCATCATGTATTTATCCCCTGAGCTTTCCTATTTCCCTTGGGAGCAGTTGGTATATTTAACATGCCCTACTGATGGCAGTTGAGCTCCATTTTCAAACAGGAAAATACATTTTATAAAATCTGTTTGACAGTTGGATGAAAATTTAGTGTGAAATGAAGGAATCTTCTAAATAACTTTGAATTGTTATACTTAAACCTTAGAAATCCCTTTCTTAAGAAAACCCAATTATTTAATCTTTACTGATATCATTTTCTGCATGGTTTTTGGCCTCATGGCCAAACTTTGAAACTCTAATGGTTAACTTTCATAACAAACCTAAAGCTGCTGAAAACTTATTTGTTTGAAGAAGAGAACTGTTTATTCTGATAGCTGGGAGTTTGCTTTCAGATACACTAAATTTTTTATAAAGCAGTACTTGTGGTTTTGTGTGTAAGTGCATATTTATGTACACATGTATGTTACATGTACATCCATGCATTTCTGACTGTTATACTGCGGAAGGAAAGCACACTTTATGCGGCATGGCAGTAGTTTAAAGCACATAGGGCACTGACTCATTATTTGAACCCACAAAATAATTAAACCAGGGTTAAAAACCTGGTCCCTCTACCTTCCTCCTTTGTCTCCTTCTCTTGGGTTATCTATTTACCTCTGCACTGCCGCATGCCGATCTATGTTCCTGACATATTTCAACCCTCTCCAAGGTTAAAGGCACAAAGATAAATCATTTTTCAAACCTACACTCACCTTGGATTTTAGAAAGAACAAACCCTTAGAGGACACACCGTCTCCCGGATGAGGGTGAAACTGTCCTAGAACTTAAAACTGTGGAGTCCAGTTCCTTTATTGTATCCACTCTATTCATGTTCACATAGAGATTGGGGTGCTGTATTTTCTCCAGCTGATATTCTTATAGGAAAATATATCTGCTGGTTTTATTGTTGTTTGTTTGTTTTTTAAATAGTGATGATAGGTTAGTCTTATATGTATAAAAACAGACTCTCCTTTACTCAGAGATTTTTCGATTCAGGGTATTGCTCACTCCCTCTTTGTCTCCAGACTCTAGGGCTGGAGTCTTAGAGCAGAGAGAGAGAGTCCCAAGTCCCTGAGAGCTGCTCAAGAGAATAATTTTTTTCATGGACTCTTTCTAATATGTTGCAATGGAAGCAGCTCCAACACTAAGGAATGATGTTAGAAGCTGTTTTATTTTCTGAGTTAGAACATTCTTACTCATCATTTATGCTATAGTTGATTTATGTGTAACATTTCAAAATGAGTCTCTCCTGCATACCTATTTTCTTATTACAAGGTAGACAAAGTGGAAAGTGCTTAATGTGCTGTATTTGTCTTCATCACGCTGCAGAAGAAAGTAGAGCAATGCAGTTTGTATTTAGCATTCCCATTGTTGTGTTTGCTCAATGAGCTTGATCAAGAAGTTTCTCCTAACAAATGTCACGTTTGCATGGGCTGTAGCAACTAACAAAATTGTTTCATGGTTTTATATCTACTATGTACTCAGATGGTTTCTGCTGTTTTCTGTGGTTTTGGGTTTATATTTTATTTTATTTTTCGCTTGAGCCTACTTTTGGGTGCTGTGGGTAGGGTTAAATGGATGAGGAATCTTATTTATGAAAGGTCATTAGACATATTTTCTGAATTGTATTTCATTCAGTGTATGAAAATTTCTTTGCTGTTTTAGGGCTTCTGATTTAGAAAAGGGTGAGTTAAGGAATCCTGGGAGATAGTGCTTAGGCCTCTTTCTTCCAGGGTTTGAATACCACAGAACCCATTTATATGTAAATGAATTTATAGGATCCCCTGTAGTGTTATTACTTGGGAAACTTTCTCAGCCTGTGGTTTCCCTTAGATTCCTTAAAATCATCCCTTAAAATTAATTATCTTTGGCCCAATTTATTTAATTATATCAGCATGAATTTGCATTTCTGTAATTCTCATAACTGCTTAGAACATTTATCAGGCAGTTCGATAGCCTTATTGTAACAGTGGGCTAAATGGTAGTATTACTTTTTGTCTTGGTCCCCTGTGACAATGCTATTCCTATCTTCCTGACAATGTGGTTTCCAAAAGTGTCACTTGACTAGAAATGAGAGGAAGAGCAGACTCACTCTCTCTCTCTCTCTCTCTCTCTCTCTCTCTCTTTAAAGGAATTCTTGTTTTTTAAAATTTATTTAATGAACATTGGTATTTCACCTGCATGTATTCCTCTGTGAGGGTGTAGATTCTCTGCAAGTGCAGTCACAGACAATTTTGAACTGCCATGTGGATGCTGGGAATCGAACCTGGGTCCACTGGAAGATCAGCCAATGCTCTTCATGGCTGAGCCATCTCTTCAGCCAAAATCAGACTTTTCAGTTTCTAATGTTTGAATTATTTTTTTAATGAAAAATTTGTCCTAAGTTTCCTTAGAGTTGCTATATCTTCAATGTGAAGTGATTCAGATATACTGCAACGTAATATTTTTGAATGTGTCTTTTGAGTAATTGCCCTTATTTGGTGAGGATGGGGGTTAGCTTTATTATAGTGATATTCTTTGATTCCAAGGATGGCAAGACAGCACTTCTGACACTACTATTAGTACTAGTATTGTTGTTGTTATTAAATAAAGAAAATAAGTGGTGCTTTTGTGAATTCAATGAGAATATTAAAAAAACATATGCCCTTGAATATATACATAACTGTAAGCAAAACTGATAAGTTTCATTACTTTATTGAATATTTCAGTATGCATGGCTTTAACTTTTTACAGCCACATTTGGTAGCCTGGGAACTTGAGTAGGAACATAGTCTGGTTGTCTGGCAGGTGCTTTGACACCTTTAGGATTGTAACTGTGTTCCTCCCAGTCTCCTCTCTTCCCTGAATACTTTGCACATGCCTGCTTATAATCTGTTTGGCTGTGATCCACCTTTTTTTTTTTTGTGATCTCTTTAGCTGCAGTCCATCCCTATAATCAGTATAGTTGTATTCTCCATAACGTGTAGAGAAAAAATAATCACTGTCTAGTTGCTTCCTTGTTTTCTCCCTCACAGTCTTCTCAAACCCTTTTCATGGTCAAGAACTGGTGTTCAGTCCTTTATCCAGATGCTTCAGCATCACTGGAGACTGTCCGTTGTAATTACATCCTCACCATCTTTCTGGAGCTGCTAGAAGCACTCCCCTGCTCTCCAGGCCTCAGCCTGTTCTGTGTCACTTTCCAAAGTGCTGAAACCCCCTGCTGCCTTCCTTCACATTCAGAACCAAGACGTTCCCAATTGACTTTAAGGGAAAGCCTGTCCCAGATTTCTGTCAGCAGCTGTTCCTAACTCATGTAAGTATGCTCTTTCGAGGTGTTAAAGCATCTATTTTTGCCAAATGGTTTACTTGAGTCTCCAGATTCATTCCTTTTGCTTTTGTTTAAACCAGCGAAGCCATGGAGGATAAGCAAAGCTAAATGAGTTTTCTAGCCTTGGGACCACAGATATAGGAGGTGTGGCTCTGGCAAGCAATCAGAATCATTCCAGAGAGCATCACTGAAAAAAGTGCTACCTGTGAGTGCAGATGGGAGTTCTGATGAATTCTAGAGATTGCCAGAAAGAGGGAAGAACAAATAAGTATGAACATGTTACCACAGTCAGGAAAATATTTCAAATGGAAAATAAGCAGACGCAGAGCCAGTGAGGATTTAATGTGATGAATTAGCCACATGAACTCTGAACAGATCCATTAAATAAAGTTTCTTTTCCATGGAGTATAAGAAACATTTACTTGAAGTGAAATGTCATCCCTGATAGGTAGAAATGGTAACTCTCTGGTAGGATAAGAAACAACAAAGGCTCTTAACCATCCGGACACTTGAGAAATATAATCTGTTAATAGCATCCAAAGAATCCTGATGGATGGGCATGCGATTCCTTATCCTTTCCTTGAATGTAATTTTGGGTCTGTTATGAGATGTGGTAGGAATAGAGAGAATGAGTTTGTTAAGGGTAGAGATATAGTTCAGCAGTTAAAAGTCCCTGATGTTCTTTCAGAGCACCCATGTTTGGTTCCAACTTGTTGGATCACTTACAATGAATTGTACCTCGAAGTTTAGGAGATCCAAAACTCTCCTCTACCCTCCATGGGTTCTGGCACACACACACACACACACACACACACACACACACACACACACACAC
>CAJQZJ010000315.1:4741602-4771740 GCA_907164525.1 Lophiomys imhausi | reverse complement strand
ACACACACACACACACACACACACACACACACACACACACACACACATACATACATACATACATATACACACACAGACACAAACACATTCACACACACACACAAACACACACACACAGACACCCACTCTCTCTCTCTGTGTCTTTCTCATACACACACAAGCACACACACACACACACACACACACACACACACACGTACACATGCATACACACAGTAAAAAAAATAAATCTTTAAAAAAATGTTTGTTAGTAGAAAGCAGGGTTTAGTCTATAGGAGGAGTTGGTTCTCCCTTTTCCCCTGTTTTAAAATCTCAATTTGAGATTTCTCTAGGGCCAGTTGTTGTGTGTTTTCATTTGACTTGGCAATGTTGTTTGATTACATTTTTAGCGTTATTTGCTTCAGGTATAAATCCCCTTTAAAAGAAGTGGGTGGTGATTTTCCTTGCAAGAAATAAATTGCTGAACTAGATTCACTGTGCTTGAAAAGAATTCTTGGCTTTATCTCTTGGCTCCTTCCCTTTCTTTTTGATATATTTGGGACATACTGTAGTGATTGCTGGGTTGTAGGGCTCCGCATAATTGGAGTTTGGGAAAGATGGTTGAATGAGCCTATTTCAAACACCGAATGACTAGAGTGGGGGTGCATCACTTTAATGAGGTTGAGGGTAGGGACAGGTACTGGGCTCTGAAGCTCTGCTCCAGTTGGAGGAGGGAACCCTCAAGTACATGTCTCAATTGCCAGTCCAAACATAACATTTGTTCCTAGTATTAGGCACTGTTAGTGGGAGAAAGTAACATTTTAGGACTTCTAACAATACCTAACCTGACAAGTTAGGTAACTCTTTCCATAGACATTCCTGGAAAGTTTATCTGCAATGGAATTAAAAGTCCCTTCCCTTCTGAAATGGCATTTACCAGGAAGAAAAGCTTTGGTGTCACTTTTAATTAGTTTTTTTTTTTTTTCTTTAATGGTAGATGGTGTGACTCCTACTTGTGTAGATTGTATGTGTGGCCTTTGTTTCTTTCTTTCTTTTCATTTGTTTTTTTTCTCTTGGTGTTTTGAGACAGGGTTTCTCTGTGTAGCCCTGGCTGTCCTGGACTCACTTTGTAGACCAGGCTGGCCTTGAATTTGCAGACGTCCGCCTGCCTCTGCCTCCTGAGTGCTGGGATTAAAGGCGTGCGCTGCCACACCCTGCTGTATGTCTGGTGTTTAACATGGGAATATGCATTGGCCTTATTTTAACCACTCATTCTTTGGGTAAGAAACAGTTTACCACCTTTAGCTATGCTTTCTCAATGACTTTTTGTCTGATAAGAAGCTAACTAGTCATCTCCTGAAACTGTCTGTTTCCATACGATGTATCTCCAGTTCTATAGGTGTTATTTTCACATTCCCTGGAGTGTTTCTTTAGTTGTTGTTCCTCCGGCCTACAATCAGATCTTTCTGCCACAGCCCCCAAAGTGCTGGTGTTATAGGTATGTGCTACCACAGCTAGTCCAAATGTTTCCCTGTATATTTTGCTTCTGTTTCAAACCTCAACATTTTTTAAGCCAGAGTTCCTCTTTTAAATTGTTTGGTTTTGTTATTTTTTGGAAACAAGGTGTTATGTAGCTCGGCCTGGCTTCATACTTGCTATATGCTCATAAGAATGGTCTTGAATTCCTGATCCTCCTGTCTCTTGGTGCTGGGATCGCGTCACTGGACCACTATTCTCAGCTTCAGAGGCTACTGAATCACTGCCATCATCATCTCTGGACAGTTGTTAATTATGTCGATTTTCAGGTGCTTCCACAGACCAAATAAATAAGCAATCTGTGTCTGATGAAGCCTGTGAATTTGAATTTGTGTGTGTGTGTGTGTGTGTGTGTGTGTGTGTGTGTGTGTTTGTACATAATGGGATGTGTCTTGAACTCGTAAGACCTCAAAATAGTATTGAATGTCTATATAATACTTCATCGTTTCAATATTTTTATTTATGCCTCATTCTGTTTGTCCTGGGATAAGAAAATAATTGACTCAGGCTTTTATTTGTAATTTAAAAAATGTCATTGGTTGTTCATTTTGCTGCAGTTTCACTTTGCAACTAACAAGTCCTAGAAAGCACTATTAAATTAATGTTGATTAAATTTTCCAGTGACACAATGCAAACGCAATTTATCCCTAATACTTTATGTGTGGAAGAATATGTTTTCCTTCTAAATGACTTAATTAGTATGGCTATCTCAAATGACACGCCACTTAACTTTAAAATTATTAGCTATAAGAAGGAATTAATAAGAGTATTTGAAGAATTTTCCAATGTCTTCTTTCTGTGCCAGTTAGAGAAGACTCCGGGGTTAGGAATATGGTGTGGGGGTGGGAAGAGGAGGCTCAAGTTGGAACACTGAAGCTCATTAGCATCTTTCAAACTCTAATGCTCTTTTGTTTCAGATAGATTTATTACACTGTCTTTCTCTACAATTCACTGCAGTGTTTGAAGGCTCAGTTGGAACAAACAAAAGAGATATATAACCCTTAGACCAATTAGCATAGCCTACAATGTTCTTAATAGGCTTATCTACTGTATATGAGACTTGGGAAAATGAGTTAACTTTTCTGCTTCTTTGATCCCCAGGGAAGTTTTTCTATGTCAGGTCCTTTGTATCCACAAAGTAAACCTTACATATTTGATTTTCACTTTTTGGGCCACAAAACCTTCTTTACTCTCTGATGGCTTCAGGGTCTGCTGTCATTCTTGGGGTTCTTTGTGTATTTGCACTGGTTTTGTGGATGTGTGAGAAGAGGCACATATGATTTGGCTCTGCGGTCCTGTCTTTCCTCAGCTGGTGTGTGGGACTGAACATAGGCTTGCAATTTGTTCAGCTAGTGTGAATTCCTGGGACACACTCCTTTTTCCTAGACTACTGTGAGCCTTTGTCTTTTTGATTTTCTTTTTCCCATGTGTCATTGAAATTTGGTTCATCTTTTGTTCTTGAAAAGTATAAATGATGCATATTTCCCTCACAGTCCTCTCAAGTCACTTAGGAAAAAAGAAAGGGTCTGTGTTGGGGAAAATAAACTAAGACATATTGTTAGTGACATTCCATAAGAAGGCAAGCCCTGATTTTTATAGATACAGAACGTTTGTTTCACAGGTAGTTGAAATGTAGATCTTGACTATGTTGCTGTTTTATATCATATGGTTTATTTACCATGTTAGGTCAAAAGAGGTAGTCATATTAGTGTCTTTGAAGTCCTGGGGCATGGTGATTGGCTCATCCACGAGTTTAAGTTCTCTTACTCCACTTATATTTACTTCCTTTTCTTTTTTACCTATATTTACTTATATGTATTTATTCCACTTTCATTCCAGTTTGTGAAGTTGGATTTAACCTAAAAAGAATTTAACCAATTTCTCTTGAAAAAGTATTTCAGAAATTAGCCTGTGAAGATAGAGTGCTATTCCCCAGTGGTGACTGATTTCAGAGACTCTGTTTAATTGCTGTAAGTCATAGTCTTCACAACCTGTACAAAAGAGAAGAGCCCTGGGATCCTTATGAATACCTACTCATACAAAACCTGGTAACAGTACTGCATTGTAGGAAGCACTCCAGTAAAGGTTGGAGAAATGCTAATAAAAGTTTTGGGAAAATATACAAAAGAAAAAAAAATTACCCAGGATTCCAAGAAATAAAAGGCATCATGGAATAATCTATTCATGACTCACTTTAATCACAGAGGCTAAGAGAATTTTATGATGAGGCAGCCTATTTATTTAATGCATGGTAACTACCATTTGTCGACAATTCTCAGCTACATCCTGGTAGTGTGACCTTTATTCAGCCTAGTGTTTGTGTCTGAGGAGTAGAAATTGGTTTGCTTTAAGTGAAGATCATTGCTGAGGATGCCATGTTTTGCATGAATTTCTTCAAAACTCAGGTGTTGCTAGTATCATATGATATCAAGAGAAGGGCCTTGACACATCAGGCCAAGAGGGCTTCCTCATTAATGGATTCTTGTAGGAGGAGGTCTATTCTTGCTGCTGTTTTTTTGGGTCCTTGACTTTTCACTCTCTAAAACTGTGATGAAGTATTTGTTCTCATGTTTATAAATCACAACACTGACAAAGGCAACAGGTTTATAGTTAGAGGCCATGATAAAATGGTTTTCTCTGCTTTGCTTTTTTTTTTTCATGTGTTAGATTTATGTGTTATCAGTAGTTTTGACTTGTAAGAGGTAGTGTGTGAGTAAACACACTAGGACTGATCTGCACAGCAGAGACTCAGATCCGTGCTAGCCACATGGCAGGCAGTAGCGTGTGTACCAGGGGTGGGTACGAGCAGGTGGCTGTGGGGCTTATGAGACGCTGGATTTTAATACCATGAAGTTCAGGGGCATTATTTAGAAGAGGCTGTTTGTAGGAAAAGACCTAGCCATAATAATTCAGCCCTGTATTTCAGAAAAAGTGTTGAGAACTCCAGAGTTTGGGGGTGGGGAAACAGCTGGTTACTAAGGTATCTGGAAACTAGTCTGAAGAATGATTTTATTTGCTGTAAGAAAAAAAAGTTTTATAGTTGGCCCAAACACCAGCTGAAGGCTCTCACAGTAAAACTGTGCCCTTCTGCTTTCAGTTTTAGTTGTGCAAAAGTTTCAGGAAAAACTAATGTCATTCCACCAGTATGTGTAAGAAGTGGTTACTTCTTTCAGTTTTAGTTGTGCAAAAGTTTCAGGAAAAACTAATGGCATTCCTCCAGTATGTGTAATGAGCAGTTATTTCTTGTCTTTTATGTGTATTTTAACTAATTCAAGAGTTTTCTTTTTTTTGGGGGGGGGAGGGGAGAAAAATAATAGCATCCTATTCCTCAGTTTAATGAAGAAGTTCCTCTAAAAATCACTTTGTAAGTTTATGGAAAAACTAATAAAGTCTTGATAGTGTATTTAATACAGTTGCTCTCCATGACTGAGATATTCATTTTAACATGTCGTTCTGAATACAGAATTAGGAAGAGTCCTGTTTTATCCTTTAAAAAAAACAATAGCTTTGCAACCGTTGGAGAATGACTTTATGAATACATGATGAAGAATTTTAGAAACCACTTCAGTACACACTTAGCTGATAAGGAAAACAGTTTTTTTCAAATGAAAAGTAATAAATATATTTTTTGGCATATGCTAAATTTATTCTACCTTTGTTGCTTGTCCTTCCCGTAGTTTGTTAATGTGGTATAGTCTAATAATGCAGTGCTTTCAAAATGTGGCCTTCTCATGATTCACAGCCCTGATGATGTCGAGGACTTAGATTGAGACCTCCCAGTCTTCTGGAGCCATTTTACATCCTGGGTATTATTACAGTTCCTTGACTGGACAGTGTTTTAAGAACATAGAATGGGGATGTGCTCAGGTCTCCCTGCACTTAGTGGGTGGGTCATCTCAGAGAATTTAAATTTACTTCCACATTGTTGTTTGTTAACTGTTGAACACAGTCTGGAATGAAGAACACACTGGAAGAAAGTTTCCTTTTTTTGGTAGTATGTTTTAAAGGACCGAACAAATTGGTCAGCTTTTGGTTGGTATTTAATACATGTATATGTATAGGTGTGATTGGATACATTTAATCTCATACCTTTACTACCTTTTACTGTCCCTCATATAACTAAATTCCTGGATTAATTAATAATATGTATTCCATTTGATGTTCAGGGAATTTTGTTACCCCCAAATTAAAAAACAAAGGTTTGAGCATATATGTGGAATCGTGCCCTGCAGTATTCTTCCTGTATTAGTACTTCTCAGGATGTTTCGTCCCTTACGGATGCTCCAACTGCAATAGCACATGCCTAGGTGTGCAAAGGCACTCGACACTGGAAGGACTTGTCAAAGATTAATAATTCAGGTGAAGTGGGCATGGACAAGATTTTTAACTACCGACACAATATGCCATACGGAAAATGTCCAGAGTGAACAGAACTCCATTTTATATTTTACATGAGTAGCTGGGTGTTTTAAAGGGAAAAAGAATTAGCACAGTGAGGTGAGTAAGGAGTTCAGTATAGTAAGGGAAAAAGCACAGAAAGTTTGTGAAGATCACTGGGCTTTGTTTGCTCCAAGTCAGCCTTCTGCATTCCCACAGAGGCTAGGAGAAAACACTCTCTTCAAGTGGTGGTTGGGACAATCAGCTCTTTTGGCAGCTGAAAACTGCAAATTAATTAATTAATGTAGTTATTAGTAAGTATAAACTGTAATATTAGGCCAGCAGATTGGCCAATGGAGTAGCCGGCGGCTTGGCAGAGGAGCAGGCAGCCTGGCCTGAGTGCCTTCACTGGTTGCCTAACTTATCCTGGAGAAAAGAGCCTCGGGACCAAAGGTGTCCTACACCACCTATAACCTAAACTCTGTTAATTAATATAAGTTGTTATATTAGGCCGGTAGAATTACCAGAGGCTTGGCGGGAGATTTGCCCAGGCTCAAGGGGAGTCTGGGAATCCAACAGCCCGGGACTGCTTGGACTGAGGTTCTATAAGCCGCCACAGTCTTTTCCCCAATAATTAAACACACTAAGACCTTTTAATATTTTAACGCTTAGCCCTTAGCTGTGCAGACTCTCAATTAGCTAGTCTAAGTTAACTCCAAACCAACATGTGCCTGTGAGTACCTTCCAGACTTCTCCAGACGTCTTTCTCTTTCTGTGTCTCCTGGTGAAAAGAGGGAAGAGTCTCTGTGTGTGCAGAATTCCTGCTGATCTGAGAAAGTCCCACCTTCCTATACTCTTTCTGCCCAGCTAATTGGCCATAAGCAACTTTTACTAACCAAACAAGAGAATGCGTCAGAAGGGGCAGTAACCAGATCTCAGCATTGAATTCAATGTATCAGAAACAATATTAGACCTTCTCTCAACAGGAAGCCATCGAGAGTTTTAGAGAGACATTATAGGGTCATTCTGGTATGTGATGTCCAGCTGTTAGAAACTATGTTTAAGTCTCCTCAAGTCAATAAAGGCAAGTAACAGATGGAGCCTACAGATTATAGTATGATTAGCCTTCACTTTACAGATAATATCCAGTTATAAGTGAGTATATACCATGTTTGTCTTTCTAGGACTAGGTTACCTCATAGAAGATGTCGGGGAAGGAGTGTCGGAGCCAGAGTGGTCAAGGGCACCACAGGAATAAGGCCCACAGAATCAACTAAGCAGGGTTCATAGGGACTCTTAGAGACTGAAGTGAGAATCAGGGAGCCTTTATGAGTCTGACCTAGGTTCTCTGAGTTTATGGTATGGTTGTGCACTTTGTGTTTTTGTGGGAGTCCTAATCTCTGACAGGAGAGAAGTGTCTCTGACTCTTTTGCCTGCTCATGGAACCCTTTTTCTCCTACTGGGTTGCCTCATCCAACCTTGATATGAGGGTTTGTGCCTAGTCTTACCATAACTTGTTATGCATTGGTTGATATCCCTGGGAGGCTTCCTCTTTTTGGAAAGGGAAAAGGAGGAGAAATGGATCTGGGGGAGAGGAAAAATGGGAGGCTGGGAGGAGAACAAAAAGGAGATTGGGCAAAGAGGGAATCCTTAGAACACTCATGATCAGGGTTAGTATTTCTCTCAGAGGATTTACTTGGTGAGAGAGTGCCTTCCTCAGCAGCCTCTTTGAATCTTAGCTGAAACTTCTCAGTCAGTTCTATGCAGGTGTAGAATGTCCTGATTGGCAAGAGTTAGATATGTTCTGAGTTTGCCTAGGACTGAAGTGTCAGTTGTAACTGGCCAGCTACAGTTGGCAGCCCTGGGGAAGTCATTCATCAGTAAGTCCCAGGGTCCTCAGCTGTAAAATGAAGATATGGAAGTTTCTATTTTATGATTAAATGAAATTTACTGAAATTATCTTGTGAATAAAGGTAATTAAATCAAAAAGTAACATTTAAGAAGGACATTGAGGTGGCTAAGATTGATCCTCAGGGAACACCCTTGCTTCATAAGCCTGATGATCTGAGTTCCATCTCCAGAACCCATATATAGGCTAAAGAAGAGAACCAACTTCACAAAGTTGTCTCACAACTCCACACATATCCCTTGTATGCCCACACAAACACATTGCACACATATCAATAAATAAAATAATTTAAAGTATGACATTTATTTGAGATAAGGTCTAATAATGAGATAATCTCATGCTATAATTTATGCCAGGATTGGAAACAATTTTTTTAATGCAAACTGTCCATTCTTATATAGTTAGTATTTATAATCCGTTGTTTATGTTGTTGAGAGCATCATTTCTCCTCTTTTCCATATGTTACTCAATTTTAATAACATTGTAGGCATTCTGTAAATGGTCAGGGGCTTTATTTATTCCTTTGGAAAACAATTCGATGAAATACTTCCCACTCAGCCTAGACACTACTGTGGAGCATTGTGCTGTTCCCAATAGTCTTACAATGCTTGTTGTCAAGTGACTCGAATCAAAATCCTCTCCTGTAGTGTCATGATATTTAGAATTTTTAGAAGCACCATTTTCTTCAAGTATCATAATGTATCTTGGTTTCTGTGTGGAAAGTTCAAGGCAAACAAAAGAAAAAGTCATTTAAAAAGCATCTATGAACACGTCCCCTGGTCTCTCCATTTTCCACATTCTGTGCATTCTATAGTAACTCAATTCGGGAAATAATACACTGTACTTATTCACTTTAAATTATCTGACGGTGCTTTACTGCCTCAATTCTAGTTTCATTCAGTATTTTTGAAGCGGTTTATGTAGAAAGAACCATGATAACATTATGGTTGAAGATTTGTTTGTACAATTTTATAAAATACTATAAAACTTGTAATTGTTCGGTATCGTAGATGTCCCTTAAACTTTATTCAGAGTGTCTTCTGTTTCGGAGTCCTTGCTTTTAATGTGACTGATCCAGTTTTTCCTTTAAAATGTTTAAGCCTTGCTACTTCAGAGAAATAGTATCTAATGGATGGGCAGAGGAGTTAGAAATGTACATTTCAAATAGATCCAAATGATGATGACATTTGCTGGAATGATTTTGCATCATTTGACCTGTAGTTGATACACTCAGCAAAACCCATGTTACACATGAAACCCTGGCAAAAGATGCTACTTTTCCTCTTTAGAACATGTGACACCTCCTTCTAATATACCCTGTGCAGTCAGTCATCTATCTAGTATTCTTTTAGCAAAGTGTTTTGGTGGGAGAATCATTACAGAGTATTATCTGTTGTAGCTAATTTTAATCTTGAAATTTACCTGAAAGTTCTTTTACTTTTGAGAACCCAGATGAACATCTCAGTCTTACACCAGGGGTCTGGTTGTTGGATAGCAGAGGTGCCAAGCCTATAAGTATAAGGTACATAGTTCAAGAGCAATGAGCCCTTTCTGTACCAAGAGCCATTTCCTAAAGGCTCTATGGACGGGAAGTTCAGTTGTAGGGAGAGGCACAGTTTTCACACATCTATTGCAATTTTGGACGGGGTGAGGGAGTTTATTAATTCTCCAAGGCTACGTTGATAGAATGCTACCAATGGGTAACATAAATGACAGGCAGTTATCTTCTTCCCTGGGGGTCTGGAATCAAGGTGTCAGGACAGCTGTTTTTTTGTTTTGTTTTGTTTTGTTTTGTTTTTTTGAGGACTGAGGAAAGACTGTTCCAAGTCTTCCAATCCACCAAATCCCAATGGTGTTTTGGCAAAGTCTGTTGTTATTAGCTTGTAAAATCATCACCAGGATCCTGGCTTTCATCCTTTGTAAAAATAGATATCAAATTATTACCAGTATTTATATTGTAGATAATTGGTCAGCGATGTTTATCCTTAACCTGCCATTATAAGTAATCACACACAGACACCTGATGGATATTGATAAGGCTGAGTCTGGATTATGTAATTTTATCCCATCTAAGAAATCTTATAATTTTATTCTCCAAATAAAATCCTATATATACATACGTCCTCTGGGCTATTATTCTCCACTCTATGTCTATGTTCCAGACCATGTGGAAATATGGTTCTTCTATCTAATGCATGGTGTGTCTTCCTTCTTCCTCCTTTGGCTTCTTCTTCCCATGATCCTTTCTGTTCATCAAGAGCCCTCCAACCTTTGCCCTGTCTGCCTCTCTCTCTGCCCAATCACTGGCCTCAGCATTTATTTAACCAGTCAGAGACAATGGTTAGCAAGCAAGGTAACACAGCATCACTTGGTGTACTTATGGCCTGGCACAGCAAGCAGGCCTCTGGGAGCAGGTTAATTAACATTTAGAATACACAACAGATCACTGCATCTATCCTCACCAGTTCTGTTTATTTGGCCATGTACAAATTTTCTGTATACTGACATCAGCCATACTAGACCTGGGCCCACATTCATGACCTCACTTGAGCTTGATTATTTTTTTAAAGACACTATATTCAAGTAAAGACACATTTTCAGATATTTTTGATTGGTTGATTATTTTTAAAAGGGAAACTATTTAACTAATAATGTGAGACTTACAGGTAAATGCTTCAGAGAGCCTGTTGGTGATAAATTGATCACTCTACCTGGGAGTAGTTTTTCTTATTTATTGGTCAAGTGTCCCAAGCCCCTCAGGTTCTCTGGCCTTTTTTTTTTTTTTTTACCCATATTAGAATACATAAGATATGTAGTAATTAGGCATAGTTTAGTCTAATACATGTGTGTAGACATAAAGAACACAATGTTGGGATTTGCATTCTGAAGTCTGTCTTAGTTTCAAGGCTTGTCTCTAGTAACCTCATGACCCTGGTCATGGCACTCGGATCTCCTACGCTTTATCTTCTTCATTGGTCAGCCATAATACTGCCTTCTATCGAGAACTGCTTGTGAGATAAATGAGATAATACTCTCAAAGCCCTAAAGACAGCATCCGGCCTTTTGTCTGAGTCACTAAATGAGTTAGCAAGGAAGTAAACAAAAAGATATGCTGCCTATGGCATTCCGGAAAGCAAGCATTTATCAGAATCTCTGGACCCATCTGGCTCCTTACCTTACAAAGTATTTCTTTCATCCATGTCTGTCTGCTACAACTATGACTCTGAAATGCTTTCTCGTTACTAAACTTTTTTTTTTTTGGTCTGAGCAGTTGGTCTCAGTACTTGGCACCCAGCTGGGCATCAGACTGCTTTCTTCTCATTCAAGCTTTTTTCATTATTGTGGTTTCAGAAGACGACTCATATTTATCAAAAAGCAGATTATTTGAGGAAAGGGGGTGGGTCAATATAAGAATTCTTACAGGCTCCTGAAATAATAAATGCTAGCCAACAACCCCTAATCAACAAAATTTGACCAGATTTGGTGGTTTCAGATGTGTGAACTTGGAATTATATGATTTAATCTCATTGATGAAATAGTAAAAATCTCGTAGCTATGCTTTTCTTTCTTTTTTTTTTTTCACTCAGGGTGTAGCAAAAAACCAGGACTTTTCTCTATTGCTTTCTAACTGGTAGAGTTGACTCCTGTACAAACACATTTTTGTTGTTGTTGTTGTTAGCATTTACTTGGGACTGTGGCAAGTACTTTTGCATGCCTTAAAGCTTTTCCCTGATGGCTGTAGATCATTATTAAACAACAGAAATGGGGATAAATCAGAAACACACACTGGCATTTTCAGAAGACTTGTTAGTACAAGTTTGGATACAAGGCTATATTTCTATAACTTTTTTTATTTCTATAGTTTCTATGTTTATCATCAACCATATTAAAGTTCTCTTAAAAGGGAGGTAATGTTTTTGACAACTTTAAACTGTTAGCACCATGTCTATTAAGGATCTCTAAGTGCACCGTCGTGTACTAGAGGTCCCCATGAGAGACAGAAGAAGGGTTTAGTGAAATGGGACGTGGGACATGAGGTAGTTGGCTGAAGGCATTTGAAGGAGAGTTCATTCTCATTTGAGAAATTCAAGAAAACGATAATGATGATGATTAATACTAAAATCTTTCTTAATAGTGAAAACTAATTTTGACAATAGGATGAAAAAAGGAGGGGATTACCTGTGAAAGTCGCTGCATATCCCATATGAATTGCCTGATCTGATGAATAAGGTTTAGATATTATGTAGAAAAGGCAGAGTGAGAATGAGTTGTATGAGGAATAGTGGGTTAAGGGTTGAGTCCTATGATGGAACTCTAGGAACAATAGCATTGTCCTGTGGTGTAAGATCAGTCTGGAAGAGCAAGGTCCCTAAGGCAAGTGCTCTGGGGAACAGGAAAGCCTTTAAGGAGCTTCCTGTCTTACCATCACTAGAACCTGAGTGTTGTTACTGAAGAGTGGAGTGTAGAGGTAAGAGTAAGATGTTTGAGTCATTGCCTAACAGAATTCAATGCATACTATCCTGTTGGAAAATATTACAGGTCACCCTAGTGTCTTGACCCAGGATGTCTGCAAAGACTGGTCACCATTAACAAATCCCATAGTTCAGAAAGATGTTACATTTACTCATGTTGACTTGGGATGGTCAGGGTGGCATCATGATATCCATGGACACAGTGTGGCAACATAGGTTTCCGTGGAGATGTGAGAGACACTTGGTGAGAAAGATAAACACTAGGCTCATGCTTGTTGGTAGGGCACTGACAAGGCAAATGAGTTCTGTGGGGTGGATGCAGTTGGATGAAAACAATAGCTTTAGAAACTCATGCTGAGAAGTGGAAACAGAACAGAGAAACAAGCTGTAGATCATAGCATGTGGAGCGTGGCATGTAGAGCATAGTATATACACACTGCACAGGAGCAGAGAGAGTACTAAGGACACACAGTAGTGAGCCCCTCCTGTTTTTGCAAGACTGGGTGCTTTGGTCACATTCAGAAGAGTTTTTCTAAAGCAATATAGATTAAAAACACATTTCATTAGCTTTTTTTTCTGTCTTAGAGCATTTTTGGATTTTTTTTCTTTTTTCTTTTCTTTGTTTGATTTTTCGAGACAGGGTTTCTCTGTAAAACAGTACAGACTGTCCTGAAACTCAATTTGTAGACCAGAATGGCCTCTGTCTGGCTCTGCTTCTGAGTGCTGGGATTAAAGATGGGCACCACCATGCCCAGTTTGGGATTTCTTGGAGAAATAATGATTTGTTCTTTTTTGTAACTTGAACTATTTCTGAAAGATAACTTGATGTTTGTAATGAGAAGAATGAACCGAAATTCTCAGAAACAACAACAAAAATGGCAACATCCTCAAATAAACAAACAATAACAACAACATAACCATAATAAAAGAAAAACCCAGTTGTAAACTAAAGATAATTTAAGACAAAAGGACTTCATTATCTTGTGCTAGCTTTTGTCTGATTAGTTGTTATTCATTGTTTTTTCAATGTGTTAACAGACCACTAGCTTCTACTAACCCCACATTTAAGAATGTAATCCAGTAATATCTTAAACCTATAGTAGAATTTTCCCAGCTTTGCTGGTATTTCTATCAATGCTTTTGGAAAGTGCCTTGTTACCTGATTGCATTTTTCTTTTGGTTCTGTACCTATAAAAGATCATGTGACCATCTCCAAACTGGAACATGGAATTCTGAGCAATGTGTTTTTTTTTAAACTGTGCAATCATATTAAGTTCAGCATAAACTCATTTCCTTTTATATGAAAGCTATGTTTTCTGTGCACTGAAGGTAGATTTTCAACTGTCCCAGGGAACCTGATAAAGCAATGCTAATTAAATTTTGGTTTTAATAACGAACAACAGACTTTTGTATGGAATACATGTGGTGTTGGCATATGGTAAAACCGTGCTCTTTGGAAGCTGTCTTTTCATATGCAAGATGATGTCTTATAAAGTAGCCGCTTGACATATGCTTATTGGTCAAGTGATATTAATTTAAAATTAAAATTCCCATTTTTAGAAGGAGTGATCTATTATTATTATTCAATTTATTATTTATTTATTATTCCATCAGTGTATAACTCAGTGTAGGTATATTTCATATTCTGGGAATATCAAGGTGAATGATACAGTTTTTAACCTTGAGACATATGCTATGCAATGGAGAAACAGGGATGTAATCATGTAAAATAAAACCCGACCACCACATCAAGCACACAGTGCTCTGAAATTCTCTAGAGGGAGGGTATTATGGGCTGGGATTGCAGGGAGACCAGGATTCCTGGATCCAGTTTATGCTGCATCAGATGACAACAAAGTCATTCACAACTGTTCCTTATTCTTTTCCATTGCCTCTGGCACACCTTGTTGTTTAAGACGCAAACAGTTCAGTTATATCTGTCACACTTAAAATGACATAAGTGGTAAGGAATTCTGACTGCTTTGGTATGAACGTTACAGTTCAGTTCCTCTTCAGCTTGCCCATAGGGAAGAGCTAACAGTGAAATGGTAGCTTTTGGCATTTGAATTCTTTGGCTTTCCAAGTAGAACGGAGTAATGGAACAGGACTGTAGATACACTGTCTTTTAACACCTGGATGATGTATATGTTTTATTTATTCTTAAAAAAAACCCTCACTCACATTTCATATTTCTTCCTGCAGAACAATGTTCAGTTTAAGAGATCTCCTGGATATAGGCTTGTCAAATTTGAAGGAATTTCTAATTAGGTCTTCAAATTCAAAATAACTAATGGGAAACTCAGAAATATTCTAGGAAAAAAATGTGCCACGCCTCACTCATGTTATGTTTAAATTGTGCGGTTGGCATATTAGAAAGTTTGTGCTTACTGCCAGATGAATTTTCTCTTAATAAAAGGATGCACCCAGGGTTCCTTTAATTAGGTAGCTTACCCAGTGTGCTTAAGTGTTTGTTTCCAGACCATTAACTCCTTGACAGAAGACTGGAGAGGCATAGAGCTCATTAGGACACAGTGTTGGAAACAAACCTCTAAATTTTATTGTTCATAATGGAGCAAAAAGAAAGACAACTAGTTCACTTTTTTTTCCACCATCAGTTGTTGGGAAAATGTCATTTGATTTTCATATCAGAAGGGAATATTACCTTTATGGGAAAGTAGGTTCACTAAGTTTCAGTTACGTATTGGCCATATAGATGCATCCAAGGGGGAAATCCATTATGGGATGATTACTTCTATGAGTGACACAGAGAAATGTTCATGAATCTGTTCTGAATACTAGGAAATTACATCTCTGAATGTGAGACAGAATTGAGTGTGAGACAGAATTTACCATCACAGGAGTTATTAAAAAGCATGACACATTAGTTTAGGACAACGTAAGTCAGTAGTTCTCAACCTGCGAGTCATGACCCCTTTGGGGTCACATATCAGATATCGTGCATATCAGATATTTACATTATAACTCATAACAGTAGCAAAATTACAGTTATGAAGTAGCCACAAAAGTAATTATATAGCTATGGGTCACCATACAGCACGAGGAACTGTATTAAAGGGTTGCAGCATTGGGAAGGTTGAGAACCACTGACATAATCCTCTGTCTCCCACAAGTTCATATCAGTTCATACATGACGATGTCCCCTGGCAGAGCAATTTAAATTGAGATTTAATGTAGAAAAAAATAGACTATGTGAAATAATAACTACAAGTAAATGAAAACAAGCTGTAACTTAAATAAACTGGATGGTTAATTGAAGGCAGAATTATCCAGTTTATATATTTGGCTACCTGCAAATTATTTGGCCTTTTGTAGAGTATCCTTTTGAAATCTTTAAGTCTTATTTGAGACTGTTTACTAACCACTTGTATGGACTTTAATTGGTTGCAGAAATTGGCATCTCTAGATTTAGGCTTTGAAAAACAATGTTTATAGTTACTTCTCTAGGGAATTAAAAGCAATAGAGAACACTAATAAAAGTTGAGCCAAAATTTCATTAAGATTCCAGATACTTCCCAGTAGAATTTATTAACTAGATTATCTGAAAAACGACATGAACTTCTTGGAAAAGTTTCAGAAGTGGAAAATATCTGGTGATATTGTTAGTGCACAATACATCATTTTAAAAACTGTTTTTCTGAAAATTGTTGTTTGCTTGGAAAATGCTTGACAGTATAATTTTATTTCTCTGTATAAAGGAGATAATATGTTAATGGCAAATAACTTGCTTGTTTAGTTCATTGTAGTTAAAAAATCCTTTTATGTTTATAATTTTACTTAATCTTTAAAATAACCATTTAGTAAAAATAATTATTGCTGTCAGTTCATAGACAGGGCTGTGAAGCAGATCATTTAAAAAGTTAATCATTCAGCATTGTAGACCCTCACACCTTCATTTTGCTCACTTATTTTTCAGCCAGTTATTGATCACCTTTACCTGCTGGAAGGTCCTCTATTTGTTAATGGAGACCAAACCCATACCTATGTCTCTTATTTTCTCTCTCAGTATGATTCCCCTAGTATTTGTTACCTCTTTATTTCATTTATTTATTTCTTCAAGTTACAGCTCAATCATAATCCCCTTCCTCCTCTCCCTCCTGGTCCCACCCTTCTACCCTTTTCACCCTCACTCTCCTATCTGCTTTTTTTTCTTTAAGTTTTTTTAATTCCCCCAACAGTTCCCCCTTTTAGTCCAATAAAAGGTTCTTTTTCTTATAACAATAAATACAATACAAAACAATAAGAATAATTAGGCCACAATTATGAAAATTATAAAGTATAACATACATTGCCAATGTCCAGTCCATACACATTTGGCCACTGTAGGGGTTAGATAAATTAGATTTAGAAAATATATAGGAGTTTCTGATACTGTCTCTTAATTCGGGGCCTGAAGAGCATTGTCAGCATGAAGTCAGGAAAAACAGGAAAGACTTAATAGACTGAAAAACAAGGTTGAAGTCAGGAAAAACAGGAAAGACTCAATAGACTTGAAGAAACAAAGTATCTGGCCTGACATTGTTTTCAGCTGCTAAGTGGGCGGAGCCCAAATTAAGCTGAAACAGAGTTCCTCCTATTTAAGGACAGTGCATGGAGCCCAGAAAGAGAAGAGGCCCCTGATGCTAGAGAGCTCCAAGAGTCCTGCTGAAAAAAGGGCTGGCCATCATTTGATGGCCAGATTTCCCTGAAGCAGAAAGAAGCTGGTGAGCAAAGAAAGCCTGAGCAAGACACCAAAAGGCCAAGGACTGGACCCTGTGGCTCAGCTTTTGCCTAGAGGGGTTTGATCTGTCCGATCAGTGGCCTAGGGGAAACTGTGCCTGGCTTTAAGGACTGAGGCAGAGCAGCTGAGTTCCTGATTCAAAAGAAGTAAGTTGGCCTGCAGATGGCTGGGGTCTCCCACAGAGAAGAAAGCATGAAGCCTTATTTAAGGTGAGACTGCAATAACCAACTTACCCTGACGAACCTGCATCTGAGAGATCCAGAAAAAGGACTGCTAAGTGCGTTAAAGAATCTACAACAAAGACTGTGTTCCTGACGACTGAGGACCTGCCCCAGAGACTGTATCATTCTAAAAGGTTATGAAAGTAGTTGTTATAATTATCAATAGGTTTAGTGGATAGGTTAAAGGGGTTGTAGGAATTTATAGGATTAATAGTTAAGAAATTGTTGGTGTTTGTTATAAGTGAATTTAGCAATAAATAAATAAGTGTTAAATAATAATTTAAAAGTTCAGTAACAGGCAACTGATATTAATATTCTATTATCTATCTATTTCAATGAGTTTAAAGTTCTGTACCTAACTTAGTTTCCATCCTAACTTGCATTACCAACTTAAAAACATCTTCTTAGATCTGGAATCTTTTAATTCCCAAACAACTTAAAACTTAACTGTGAGACTATGCCTATCTAGTCTTCAACCTCATCAGAGACCTGAGAAGGATAAATATATCTGATTTCTTCAGACTTATTACAATAAGCCCTTATAAAAACTAGATGGAGTTTAACATTAGTTTTTTATTTTGTAATGGCTAAATTTAATTTTGTTTTCTTCTAACACTTTTATACATGATATATCTATCTCCCTTTCCTGTGATTTCATTAGTTGGTCCTTATTAACTGAATATTGCATGGAAAAGCCAGGAAGGAAATGATAAATAAGTTTTAAATTGCATACCATTCTGAGTAGTATGATGAGATATTCAGCCATCCCATGTCTTCCAGCCCATACGCAGAGCAGCCATCTGTCCCACATATTCACACTGTGTATGCTTTTCACCTTTAAGTTATCTGTACCAGTTTCGCTTTGTGTATTAGATCCACTGTGGTAGTGGCAAGTGCTGTAATCCAATATTGCTTAATAACAGCACAAAAAGTATTGATCACAGGGATTTGAATATACATATGAGCAGTACTAAAGCAGTGGTTCTCAATCTTACTAGTACTGCGACCCTTTAAACCAGTTCCTCACGTTGCTCTCATCCCTAACTAAAACCATTTTTCTAGCTACTTCAAAGCTGTAATTTTGCTACTGTTGTGAATCTTAATGTGAATACCTGTGTTTGCTCATGGTCTTAGCCAACCCCTGTGAAAGGGTCCCTAGAACCTCCCCAAAAGGGTCTCGACCCACAGGTTGAGAAACTCTGTGTTAGAGGCTCAGGAGGTTTCTGTAGAGAGATGGTCATTCTTCAGAAGGTGTTGGAAAATTTTTAAGAAAGTGTAGAAAAATTCAGTCTGTAAATATAATTCCCACTAGATCCACTAGGAACTGGTACTTCTTTTTTTATTTTATTTTATTTTATATAAGTACTTTATTTTTTTTCTTCAAGTTACATCTCAGTCACAAACCCTTCCCTATTCCCCCTTCCTGTCCCACCCTTCCCCCCTCTTCCCCCCCAACAGCTTCCCTTTTCAATCCAACAAATGGTTCTTTCTCTTATAACAGTAAATTCTATACAAAACAGCAGAATTAACTATGCCACATTTATGAGAGTTAAATGGCCCAGTATACCTTCCCAATGTCCAGTTCATACATATTTGGCCCCTGACTTTAACCTTCTACCTTCTAACCATCCCCATGAGTTTAAAGTTCTATAACTGACTTAGCTTTCATACTAACTTGCATCACTATTATAACCATCTTCTTAGATCTTTGAGACATTCTCACAAACACATAACCAGTAGTTTGCACTGACTGTTTTTGTCACAAGTGGCCAGCTACAGGCTCTCTGCTCAATCTGGGTAGAAACTAGAGACAGGCAGGTAGATTTTATGGCACTGAGTTCCCAGCACAGATGCTTAAAGTTCCAACGTGTGAGGACCAAAGGGCTATAGCTTCATGCTTTCAAAGTCAGAGGCTTACTGTCTTCTGTGTTTAAGGCAGAGGTTTATTGCCCTGGGCTTAGAGTGCTAATACCCCACAGTCCTCAAGCTTCCTGTGTCCGGATCTTCAGCTGTTCAACCACCTTGCCCTCTTGAACTTCTTTTCTTTAGAAAGGGGGCTAGGGCATTTGAGACCCATGTTTCTCGGCATAGCTCTCATTGTCTGGCTGTCCTGGAACTCAGTTTGTAGACCAGGCTGGCTTTGAGCTCATATAGATTCTCCTGCCTCTGCCTTGCCAGTGCCAGTGCTGGGATTAAAGACCTCTACGAGAGACTAACCTCGAACTCTTGTAGTGAGCAGGTCTTGGATTGCTTATGCACTTGGCTCCTGACTTTGATTCTCCTTCTCCACCCCTTTCTTTGCCTTCTCGGTATGTCTGGCATCCCTCTCAGTCTCAACTTCTTGCAGTTTCTGCTGTTACTTTCTGAAGCTCTGCAGCGATGCTCCAGTGTTACACCTCAGAACTCTCGAACATCAGAACACTTAGCCCTCAGTGGGTCTCAGAATGAATGTTTCACTTTCTCTGTCACAGTGCTGACAGTTTGTGCCCTTATCTCCCAGTGGCCTTCTGGAATTCCTAACTGCTTTCTTTCCACCGATGCTACCTTACGCTGCCATGGCTGGAAGCAATGACTCCACCTGCAGTGACTGTAGCCCATCCTCCCCGTGAAAAAGACAGGAAGCAGGCAAAAGACTATTTGGGTGGCTCTGTTGATGCTAGTGTTGTATAGGATGGGGCATGAAGCCTTCCTTTTTAGACTAAAGACTGTAGACATAGCCAGGCTTTTTGTTTGTTTGTTTTGTTTTTTAAACTGGAAGAGGCGTGTGTCCTAACTCATTTCACCTTCACATGTGCCTAGCTTCTGGTCCTAACCGCAGCAAATCCTGCGTTTGTATTAGTCAAAAGATTTACACAAAACACCAGTCATTAAATTGTTGTTCGGTCATGGAAGGGGCAAAGGATAGCTTTAGAATGTCTTCAAGGGTTCACTGAGCCTAGCCTCATGATACAAACCTGTAACTCAGCTATCAGGAGGTGGAAAACAGTGAAATGGTGTGTTGAAGGTACAGAATTGTTAGGTCAGGTACAACCTAAGTTTTGTGAGACCCTTTGTTTTAGATTTTGAGAGGAGATGCTGGTAATGAAAGTCTGTAGATAGTTAATGAGGAGGAAGACTGAATTATCATCACATGGCTTTAGACAGTATTTTTACATAAGTCAGTGTTTTCCCCTCTGCTGCATTTGGAGGGCTTATACTGATTACTGTCAAATGTTACATGTTTATTTTCTTTAAAGTATGGTGGGTGAGTTTTTCATTCATCTTTCATGCAAAAACAGTGATCCCCCGTGAGTTCAGATTTCAGGCTGTTTTTTTTTTTTTTTTTTGTAAACATGGAAAGTAATTGTAATTTACATTATTAGGACTATTCAAAAGAAAACCAACATTTCACAAACAAAATATTGATTCCCAAATTGATCTTCTTTAGATAGAAACTTTTGTAGTTTCTAGAGGCTTTTTAATGAAATGAAAATTAATTGCTTTTCATTATTTTATAGGAAAAATTTGTGGACCATCTATTTTGTATTAGGCATTCTCTGGACATTATGGGCAAGGACTGTGTCTTGTCCCTTATAAGGATTATACTCATTTGGATTAATATTTACCTTGAGTAGTGTATTTTATATTTAATAAAAATGCACTGATTTTATTGTTCTCTAGACATACCACTTAATGTGTCTTTTTGCATTCATTATATAAATGGAAGTGTAAAATGTACACTGTTATAAGGAATATTCTAAGGAAAGTACTTCAAAATTGTATTACTTTCAATGAAATGACAAATTAAGCTTCATATGTTATACATTATTTTAGAAAGTTAAAATACAGTTTTTTATAAGCACTTAGAGTAACATGCTGTAAGAACTTATGAATCAATGAACCTTTTATGATATAAAGTGAGCAACCAGATATAGGTGAAATTACTGTGCTTTTGAAACTCATTGGCACTTTCTGTGCTTTGTACAACGTCTTAACATGAAATTTTAGAAAAACATGGAAAATGTTAGTGCTTCAGTTTTTCTTCCTCGGTTTCCACTACAGTTTACTTACTGAAACACTGGTAAAATTGTAGCTGTCTAAGGCTAGCTGTCGCTGCATGTTATTTTAACTGCTTCTCTCTGTAACAGCAACTATGTAGAGAAATTGACCCATGAATCGTTAAGTTTCTTGGGAGTATAGGAAAGATCATGTAGGAAGTAAGGAATTTATTTGAAAGTAACAGCCAATTGGGAATTGGTATGTAGTACAACCTTGCCTTTTAATGGGAGGCTTCGACAGATGGAGCTGACCCCTGAGTAGAACAGGTATTTAAGGTGACATTGAATCAATTCAAAATGTAGGTAGAACTACAACCAAATTGAGTTTTATTAACTTATTCTATTGAACATTTCCTGTACCCATGAAATAGTGATGTCAAAGACAGTTAAGACAGAAGTCTTGTCTTCTTTTATATACGATAAAAAGGTTGTCTTCGTAGGCTTACTTAAATCCGAGTCAAGTGGAATAAGATATTAATTCCTGGCTGGCTTGGTCTGTCCCTTAACATTTTTTTTTTCTTGTCTTGGTTTCCTTTTTATTTTTTTATTGAAAATTTTTATTATGTGAATTTCACATCATGTACCCTGTTCCCCCTCATCTCCCACCTCCCCTCAGACCCACCTTTCCAATCTGTCCCAGCATAAAAAATAAAATCTCATTGTGGAAACTGCAGTGTATCTCAGTGTGTCCCACAAAATTCCCTTTTGTCCACACATTTTTCTTGCAAATGTTCATTAAAGTGACTCCTTTGTCTGGTACGAGGACTCTGGTTTCTGCTACTTTGTCAATACTGGAATCTCACTGGAAATCCTCTCAGATATGCTGTAACTGTCCTGTGTCATGGAGATCCTGTAGTTTTGGGTTGTGGAACTAGCCTCTTCTTGCTGTTCATCTATGGGGTAAATTTTGGCGTGGGCCAACTCAAAGCCCTGGTTCTGGACCTGAAACCCCCACTTGCAGGGCAAGTTCTACTATGGAAAGGTGCAGGGCCTGCTCTCCCGAGTGCTGTAGCATGTGAGGGGCAGGGACAGCTCTCCTACTCTTGTGATCCCTTCTGGGCCAGATCTCCTGCTGGCCAATGGTGGTGAGGGCAAAAGGGAGGGGAGGGTATCTCTCCCTAGTCACCACCACCACATAGCAGACTGAAGACAGGGCTAGCTTTCCTACACTCACTCCCTCAGGGCTGGTTCATCCACAACCCCGTATTCAGGATTAGATGTAGGGTGCTACCCAGGCAAGGTGCAGGGCCTGCTCTCCTGAGTGCTGTAGCATGTGAGGGGCAGGGACAGCTCTCCTGTTCTTGTGACCCCATATGGGCCAGATATCACCCCAAGGCTGGGTCTCCACAACCCCCACATCCTGAGCCAGGCAGAGTTCTTCTAGTTTCTGGCTTGTTTCCTGTCCTGGGAGCCCATCTGGTGCTTGCCTGGTACTGGTATGGTAGTCATCACAGGCTACCCCATGGCACCATCATTGTGTTGGTGTCCAACTTGCTTTTTTTCCCAGGAATGTTAGGCTACTATTCATTCAGGTATTCATAGGTCAGAACACTGAATGTAGATATAGCCTCTCTCCTCTCTGCCAACTACTGATGCACATGTGACATAGCAGCCACATCTGCAATTCCTCTATAGGGGCAGGTTAGTTTCCTTTTTTTTCTTCCTTATTTCTTTTCTGAAGTTCTTGAAAGCCTAAGGAAAATTATTAAGAATTGCCCTCTCTTAAGCCAGTAATATGGCAGATCCAAAGCATGGTTTATTTTAGAAAATTAAAGACAAATGTCAAAAGTAGGGAAATGACTTACGTTATTTCTAGAACAAGCTTGTTTGATTCATATTCTCTCTCTCTCTCTCTCTCTCTTTGTTTCATACAGGGTTTCTCTGTGTAGCCCTGGCTGTTCTGGAATGCACTCTGTAGACCAGGCTGGCCTTGAACTCAGAGATCCTCCTGTCTCTGTCCCCCAAGTTCTGGGATTAAAGGTGTGTACCACCACACCCAGGTGGTTTGATTCTCTAACTCAATTTAATTCATGTAAATGTTTATTTTCTAGAATATTGTTAAGTCCAGATTTTAATTTTTTTGTGACTTAGATTAAAAGAAAAAAGAAAAAAAAAACTATGGTTAATTCATTCGTGTATTCCTTAATCTTGGTGTAATAGTATTTATAGCAAGTTTTTTTTTCTCTTCATATGTATAATCTCAGCCATATAATACCTGTAGCAAGATGTATATTTAAATTTTTAATAACATCTCTGGCAGATACAATCTAGTTTCTGCTTGAATGCTTATGCTTTTGAGGACTGAGCTCTGTGTAAAAGCAGTCTGTATTTCCAGGCTTCTTTAGGGGGTCATTTTGTTGTTTTGAGCCACAGTGGCCTTCTCCTTCACACCTTTCCACATGACCCTACAGAGAAATCAGCTTCTCTCTCTACTGAGTTGCAACCTCTCAGGTATTCAAGGCAAGGGTCCTATTCCCATTTAAAAATTTCCCTTTTGGGTAAATACTCTTTGTATTTTCTTTGAGCACTGCATTTAAAATATAGTGCTAGACTAAGCACCACTGTGAGACATTTGCCTCCTTTGATGTGTAAACTGTATTTCTATAGTTTCATAAGGCAGTCAGTTTGCACTGCTGGGCATGGTAAATTTCTTGCTATACTCTTTAAAATTTTTGTTTCTGTTATCGTTTATATATACAGTCATTTTTTAACCAGTTTTAAAATTTACTCCAATGTTAATGTCATGTGAATGGATAGATGAACTCATAGTTTCCTCAATGATTTATTGAGCTCTTGTTTCCCAGTACCCACATCCCAGTAGGTACCTGCTAATAGTCCTTATCCATGTATAGTACCAACACTTGTATTTCATGTGCTGTCATGCTACATTGATGATGTTTTCAGAGAAATTATATGGAGGAAGAAGAACATTATTGCCACATTTAGAGGATTAGGATGTGCTCTCATGGTGATGTGAAAGGAACAGGTACTGCCATTCATGTTTATAGAGATCTTGGTTTACAGAGATAAAGTAACTTACTCATGGTGACTGGAGCTCGAGCATTAGAAACTGGATGATGTGTTTGCAAATTCTGTTTTATTATGAACTCTGTTAGGACATCAAAGGACAGAAAAGGTAAGGGGGGGGGGGGAAGAATTTCTTTTCAGTGTAGAAGAAATGGGCTTTTGAACAAGATCTTTCTAGAAGAGAAACTCTCACTGTTTAGCATTCCGAGTGAATACTGTTGTGTTGTTTATCTAAATAAGCCTGTGGAGGAATATAAGAACAGATGCAGTCTGGAGTGTTGCTAAGTTAAGTGGCATTGCAGAATAAACATGTATTATTGGCAGGTAGTGTAAAATCATGAGTGGCTTTGGAGTAGATATCATCTGTAGCAGTCTCATTTCTCAATATTATCTTGCAGTGATGCTTAGGGGAAGAGTCTGAGAAAGGAAGGTAGAAATCAGAAGGGAAATATATTGAGGGGTAATTCAAATAAACAAATTGAAAACCACAAGAAGCAGAATTACTAGGATTTAGAATGGGGTAAAGGACAGATACAAAGGACCATGTGAACTGTTTGACTTTAAAATCAAATGAATATTGGAGTAAGTAAACGTTGTAGTTGAAAACTACATGTTTTGCTGCTTATAGGAATGAGTGCCCCTCATCTTTGGAAGGTGGAGAGTTGGCCTTTCAGCACTGGGCCCTAGAGCTGTGGAGAAAATTGTGGACAGAGGTATAGATTTGAATGTTGGTTACATAGATAAAAGTTTTGAAGTACGTCTGGAAGCAAATAATAGGCACTAGAGGTGAGAGGGCAGAGTAAGTGAGATCACAAAGTAGGGACAGGACAGTGACTGGAGTTGGAGCTTCGATGCTGGGTGATCTCTGGTGGCACTTTCAGAATGTGCTGTGTGACAGGCTTTGCTCTGACTGTTCTCTGAAGAAGGTTGGAAACATTTTAAACTCTTAGTGTCTTTCCTGAGTTTTTATACTATAGTATTGTTGTCCTGTGGGTTAAGTCAAACACTTTGTTACTTAGACCAGATTTGTATTTTATTGTCTCTGCCTAAGTTTTAGCTTGACTGTAGGTTGATTAATCACACACACTCTTGATCTTTATTTCCCTTCCATTTACCTTAATATCATCATGGTCATTCCACTGACCACTTCCATTTATAATCTACAGTTTTACTGTACCCCTTTTATTGCATGTTTTTAAAGGCCCTGATTAGTTATTCTATTTAGTTTTACTCATTCTTACATATTCTTCACTAGCAGGTTCTGACACTCACCAATTCTTCCTTTAAAGCAGTTTAAAATTGTATTTATAGGTGATTATAGATCAACTTAATGTGCTTTGTAGTGATTCATTTAGTTGTTTTATGTGCTCTTTACAGTCTTCAAATCCCATGGACTAAAATGGTTTTGGCTTTGGCACCCTATCAGGCTTATTAGTGGTTAGCTTATTTGGGGCTTATTACATTTGAAGATATCCACAGACATTCTGCTTTTAAATGGCACATTTTTAATTTTGAAAAGTTTAAAGAAACAAATAAGAATTCCCCTGGGGCTTGATCTGACCTTACATTTAACATTTACAGAGTAAATACAGCTCCTCTGACATTTAGGGTCAAGAATTGAATTCTCTATTATCTTTGAATTTTAATAGGATTGTACTAGTTAGCCCCATTATGATCTATTCGTGGAAATCTCCACGTCACATTTTTATTGATGTTGGCATCTGCTCTGCCGAAGATAAATACATTTTTGCTTACTCTACCCCTGGAAGGACCAAAACATTTAATTAACTGCACACTGACGGTGTGACCCAGCAAATCTGAAGTGTCTAGAATGCTTGAGATTGACATGTGAAATCAATCCGAAGGATAACACCATCCATCCCTGGGAGAGAGTAGCAGCATCATTAGCTTCTCTTATCCAGGCAATCTCTGAGCAAATGCATGGACTGAAGTTGTTTGAGAGATTTAGTCTCTTCTTACCATTTCTTCTGATGGAGAATCACAAATCTATCAAGCTTAACATCTCTCCCCTACATGAGCCGATGGTGGTTATCTGTGCATGTGCATAAGCAAGCATAAGACTGATAGACCAAATATAATTCAGATTGGTGTATATGTACTGTAAATGAACGTACTTTTCCTTTCCTAAAAGAAAAGTATATTTATACATTTTGTTGAATTGAACATGCTATTTTCCCTCATTCTTTGTATGTAAAATGCATACACCTCAGGTTGTCAGTCTAAACCTGTTCAAAATGAGCCAATATAACAGTGGCTAAACTTCATTCAGCAAAGTTAAACTCCAGCAATACAGACTTAATTTAAAATTCAGAGGTACTTATTCAATATGCATATACAATGCCATGCATGTCCCTCACACTTGGATCAGGGACTACTTTATATTTGTTAATTCTGTGAGCACCTTGAAGATTTTGGGTGACTTCCAGGAGAAGCCATCCAAAACACATAGATGGTGCCCTTTCTTTTTTTTTTTTTTTAAGGCTGTGTCCTTCAATACAGCATGAATTTGCGTTAAGATACAAAACGTGTCCAGAATCTTCTTGAGGGTGTATGCAGGTAGATCATCACCTTGGAGCCCCCAACATTATGGTATTTTTATTTCAGGAGGAGGAAATGACTTATTTTGCTTGTATTGTCATTTAAAACTGGAAAGGGTCAGCTTACAAGGTAGTAGCTTTCTAACTGCTATGTTTATAATTGAAATATTTAGTACACATGAGGAGAATTCTAGAATGTTCTCCATTGGAAGGAAGGTGGGATTCACTGTGTCTAGGAAAGATCAGAATTTTCTTCTGCTTATTCCTACCCAGAGTTTAAAGACACACAGATTGACCTGTTGAACTAGATACACCACTGTCAATATACCCAAGAACAAAACTCAACAGAATCAATGTGCTTTTGTTTTCATTTGCTAAGATTAATAATTTAAGGATGCTTATTATTCCAACTTGTGATTATGGATTGAACCATAAAAGGATTTCAACAAGTGGATACTGCACAGACTGTTTTCTGGCCATGAAACACTTACATTAGAAAACTATATGTATGCTTTGCTATTGTTTTTGTAATAATACTTTATGGATCTCACATTTTCCAAGAGAAAGGGAGGGTTAGGAGTCAGTAGTGTTACTGAGACTGCTAATAGGTATCTGGAAGGATGGGTGTACAGTAGTAAAGAATCATTAATTCTTCTGGCAGATAACACTCGGCTTTGTAGTGTTCCAGTATTCGACATCCCAAATCTTTTATGAAAGATTATGTAAATATAGCACTTCCTTCTTCCCCAACTGAATTCTTCTGAAGTTCAAGCTAGTACCTTTTCAATCATGCATGAAAAAGTTGGCTCTAAATGAAGCCATCTATCCTCCACTTCCATAGTCACAGAGTGGCTAAGGGAAAGGAAAAGGAAAATAAGTATGTTAAGTGCCATTCAATTCTCGGATATAGAGGTATCAGACTTTGTGTCAATCATTAGTATAAAATCCCTGCATGAGTCAGTTTTTCTTGTACTAAGGACTGTTGGATCCCTATGCAGTGCACCATACTTCCATCTCATAGGTTCACAGTCAGACCACCAACTGGAACAGTGAACCATTTCTGAAACTCTCTTGAAGTCAGGTTAAGCATCAGGATCCTTAGCAGTTAAATCTGTACAGATGTGAATAAAGCTCAGGATGGCCCATAAACTTGGCTACCTATTTTGTTTCCATTTTTCTACCAACAGACTCAATGGGGAGGAAGCAAAGGTCAGGAAAATGTGGAGGAACTTCTTTAGTTTTCTTGTTTGATTTTTGAGACAGTATCTCACTATGTAGCCCAGGCTGACCTGGAGTTTGTAGCCTAGGCTGACCTGGATTTTGTGATCCTCTGTCCCAGCCTTCCTAGGGCCGGGATTATAGGTATACACCACTTCTTCTGGCCAGGGTGAGTGTTGAAAGTAAATATCTTTTATTTCATTTCTCTCTCTCTCTCTCTCTCTCTCTCTCTCTCTCTCTCTCTGTGTGTGTGTGTGTGTGTGTGCGCGCGCGTGTGCCTGTGTTTAAACTTTGCACTGCAGAGGTTTTTATTGATTTATTTGTTTTAATTGACAAATAATCGTTCACAGATAGCATGTGATATTTCTGTCCATGTGGTGAACAGTGTGTGATGTTCAAGTCAGGCATACCTACATCCTTGGGCACATCATTTCTTTGAGGTGAAGGCATTGGAAATCTTTTTTTCAGATGGCTCCTGGTAATGGTGCTTGAAGCGAAGCCTGATGACCCAAGTTAGGTCCCCAGGAGCACATGGATGAAGTCGTGATTCTGACAAGTTATGCTATGATTCTTATATACATTCTGTGCTGTGTGTGTGTGTTTGTGTTTGTGTGTGTGTATGTGTACCCATAAATAATTAAATGTAATAAAATATCAAAAAAATTTTCTTTAGCTATTTTTAAGCATATGACACAATACAATTATGAATATTATCCTACTTTCTGATAGAACATAAGACAGACTGTCTAAGTCTCTTAACTGGAAACCATTGTCCAACAATGAATTTTTCTTTATTATAAACAAATCTATTTTGTAAGTTTTATTTAGTATCTATGAAGTTATGTTCTTCACCTCGACTGTCTTTGGGTTGATGTTATTGTTCTATTTTTGCAGGACTCCAGCTCTCAGATCAGCAGTTCTGTTGGGTATGGTTTTATGTATATCCTGTAATGATTTTTCAATGTGGAGCAACAGAAAGCCATTTGTTGTGTTGAAATCCATTGCTCTTGGCGAGGGAGTAGAAGAATCACTCTGAGTGTGTATCCTGTGAATCTTGTTCCTCATTATTACTCAATAGGTCACTTGGGTCTTCAGTCGTTAAACTTTGTCTCTTTCCTCAGAGAAAGGGCACAGTGAGACCATAAAAGAAGTCACCGGGTCTCTAGTTACTCCAGAGTGAAATCTTCTCTGCTCTACTTGCAAAGAGGCCACATCATAGATTAGATGACCCTAGAAATTTAGCCATTTTAACTCTGAGTCAGTGTCCTTTGCCTGTCTTTATTTTCTCTCTGTCATGCTCATGTGTGAGGGCACATACCATTTGTTCTTGAATGCCTGCGCTGAACTTTCTTATAATGGAAAAATTTTAGGGCTATCGTTTCTATTTACTCCACTGAGGTTGGTATTTCTTGGAGTCCATTAGGTAGGCAGTGAATGTTTAGCTTCTACATTAAAAGAGAAAAGGGGCTGAAGCTTTGGATTCTAGTTTGTCTGTATTTGTTTTGGTTTTGCATTACATTTTTTAGTAATTAAGTTATTTATTTACTTTACATCCCTCCTCTCCTCCCAGTCCCTTCTTCCACCTCTCCTCCCCTGCATCCATCCCTCTTCTCTTTCTCTTTCGGAAAAAGAAGAAGCCTCCCATGGATATCATCCAGCCTTGGCCAATCCAGTGTGGATTGTAAGATGGTGATCAAGTGCCTCATTTTCTCTGCATGTAGTGCGTATAAGTACCACGCACTAACAGATTGTGCTGCTGGAGCAAGGGCCTCATTTTTTAAGGGTGGCTTTTCACTTAGCATCTGTATCTTCATCCCTTTTTCATGAAAACACCTTCACACTTCTTGACATGTAATTTTAACTTTTGTACTTCTCATCCTGGTTTCATATTTTACGTTACAAATCTTTATCAAACCATTGACTTTTGAAATACTTTTATGCTAATAGGCACAAGAACCACTATCCCAAATAATTTCAGCTGTTGTATATTATATTTCTAAAAAGCTTCTTCTTCTTCTTCTTCTTCTTCTTCTTCTTCTTCTTCTTCTTCTTCTTCTTCTTCTTCT
>CAJQZJ010000315.1:4701164-4741592 GCA_907164525.1 Lophiomys imhausi | reverse complement strand
CTTCTTCTTCTTCTTCTTCTTCTTCTTCTTCTTCTTCTTCTTCTTCTGATCTGGTTTTCTTTCAGGAAGTAAGTTTTTCCATATTAAGTCTTTCCTGTGGATAACTCAACTGTAATGTGAAACACAACTTTGCTTAACTGTCTCTATCAAATTGGCTGAGTGAGAGTGATGTAGGTCTTTATTAGATGGAAAGGTTTATTACAGGGCTTTCCAGCTCATTGATAGCAATGAGAGTGGATATGGGTGAAGTGTCTATTTAGTCCATCTATTAGAGAAAAGACATCTCCGTGAACATTTTGAGTGTTCTCTGAATTTCTAGAAATGCTACATCTAGCAGTGCTGACTGATAGTTCTTTAGAGAATACTGCGAGATATTAAATAAATAGTATTTATTATTTTCTAGCATTTTCAAAAACCATTGACTTTCTCTTTCTGAGCCTTATAAAATTTTATGATGGTGTGGAGTTTATTTGGAAGAGATTTATTTGAACCTCCTTCATGCTAAGCTAATTATGAATTCATTTAATGTTAAAATACTAAGCTGTTCACTTGATGGGCAATTATGCAGCCTTAAGCCTCACCCCAAAATCCAAAGATAGGCGGTAGACAAATTTTAGCTCAGTAGTAAGGCCATAGGTTAGGTCTACAATACTGGACAGAAAAAATATCATACATAAAAATTGTTTTGTAAAGATAACTCATAGACTGAATTCAATATAAGATAAACATTTGGTCTATCTTTTCATATGGATTAGGCTAATGAAAATTCTTACAGGATTTAAGTAATATTTTACTTAGCCTTAAGAACATCATTTATAGATAAGGAAAATGAAACAGACAAATTGAGAAGTTTTAATTTTGTGTTTATTGGTTTGATCATGTATGCATTCAATAAGTTGTTTGGTATCCCCATGCATTGTGATAGGTATATGGAAATTAAAAGTAAATAGAGGGAGGGATAGGGACTATGGGTGTAGCTCAGTGGTCAGTATGCTTACTTACACAGCAGGGGCAAAGCTCCAGTTTTATCTCTAAAGTTGGGGCAGGAAGAGGGAGACAGATAGAGAGGATGGGGATTCCTTTTACTTGTACCTACAAGCTCCTGTAAAATCCTACCAAAGTACTCCTTACCCAGTGCTACAAAGAAATGAGTGATCAAGCCACGAGGAGCTATGGAGGAGCTGTAGGCACATGCAACTGGATGGAGCAATTCCAACCTGAAAGAGCTTCTGTATGGTTCCATCTTATCTCACATAAAATATAAAAATTATAAAAGGCAAAGGGGTGGAGGCTGTAAAACACCATCATTTGCCAGTGTTAAGTAAAAGTATGGGAGTAAGTGGAACAAAACAGATTTGAAGAGCAGTGTAATTATTTGGTGTGATACTGTAAAGGTAGATTTATTACACGTTCCCCAAACCCAACGAATGTGCTAAACCAAGAGTGACCTTGAAGGTTACCCATGGACCTTGGGTTCATCAGTAACAACGAATGTGCTCCTATGGTGCCGGAATCTTCAGTGGCATGCAGTGTGCATGGCTGGGGCATGTGGCAGATGAGAACGCAGTGCTTTCCAAGTTTTTCTGTGATCCTGAGGATGCTCTAAAAATGTTCTTATAAAAGTCCACCTTTTTTTTTGTAGCCTATTTTGCTTCCTCATTTGAAGGGACATGATTTACGGAGATCACAAAGTCTTTATGAAAACAGAATGAAACTGAGCTCTAATGGTAATAACTAATATAGGCAATAATATAGTCCATTTGTATACATATTTAACCATAACAGTCTCTGATGCTGAGTGCCCTTTGGGTGATCATGCGGCTGACCTGATTTTCATGTAGGAGATATTTAAAGAATATATGTGTGTGTGTGTGTGTGTGTATATATATTTAAAATTTCAGTGACAAATGGAGAATTTGACAGTGGTACTAAAAGGAGGTGTCATATTTCTTGAAATAGCTTTATGCAAATACGAGTGAGTGACTCTCCCGATGTGTCATAATCGCATTGTCCTTAGAGCATCCGAGCACACTGTGGTATGTGGCATTCATTTTCCATGTTGCGGTCTGGCCATGATCAAACACATTAGCTTCCTATTGTGAAGCCTGGGAATGATTCCACAGTGTGGGAGCAGGTGTTGAAGAAAACACTAAGACTGAAAAAATAAAGAGTGTAGAGGGCATGCAAAAAAGTCTCTTTTAAAATGGCATTAAGAAGGAAATGGAGGCTCAGCATTCTGAGGAATTTCAGTTGTGCTCTTTTCTTATGTCTTTTTAAAATTATTTATTTAATTTTAATTTTTAATTTAATTTTATTTTATTTTGAGAAAGGATCTTACTACACTAGAATTCCTGGGCCAGAAGTCTCTATGTAGATCAGGCTAGCCTCTTAACTCAGAGAGATCTGCCCGCTTTCGCCTTCCAAAAGCTGGTATTAAAAGTGTGCACCACTATACTTGGCTTTCTTCGGTATTCTTTGTGGGATAGAAATTATGATGTGGTATTTCTAAGAGATAATTATAACATCAATTTAAAAAACTGATTTAATGATTCAGTGAGTGTATGTATGTGTGTGTGTGTGTGTGTGTGTGTGTGTGTGTAAGCATGCCATGGACCATGTATAGAAGTCAGAAGATGGCGTATGGGAGTCAGTTGTCTCCTTTCACTATGTGAGAGTTTGAGATGGAATTTAGGGGGTGATCTCAGCAACCAGTGCCTTTACCTGCCGAACTTGCTTGCCTGCTGTCAAAAATTAGTTCTTAGTTAATTTGATATGAGTTAACACTTTACATCATAAGGCAGTAAAGACTGTTTCCATATCTACCTATTGAGGCATCTTGGCTTTCTCTTTTCTCTTGACCCAGTGTCACCATGACTACAAGTGTGACATTTTTCTGTGGTTTGTTGTCATACTTAGGAACTTGGTAGTGTGTTAGTTTTTTTCTTTCTTTCTGTGGAAAAGGTTTTTAAAAAATCTAACAAATCTAAGTTTTGGACTTTTTTTCATAATTAGGCTACTAGGTGTTACTTCTTGCTGTTCGTATGAGTACCATGTGTGGCTTTCTCACATTTCCTGATTTGCTAAGTGTAATAATTCACTATGGTATGAACAAAATCAAAGGATATAACTTAAATATATGTGTAAGTGTGAATGGATAAATATTAACAGCTACTTTCATTTGGTGAAAAGCAGATAAAAATCTAGAGTTGGAAAATATACAAATATTATATGATATAGATCCTTTAATGTTTCTTACTCTGTGTTTGGTGGTGGTGGCGCATGCCTTTAATCCCAGCACCCAGGAGGCAGAGGCAGGGGGATCCATGAGTTTGTGGCCAGCTTGGTCTACAAAGCAAATTACTAGATAACCAGAGCTACACAGAGAAACCCTGTCATAGGAAACAAACAAACAAAAGCAACAACAAAAAGATTGTTATTATGTTGGTTGTCACTCATTATCTTTAAAGGCAAACTCAAGTAGCTCTGTGACTGAGATTGGGATAGTTAATCATTCATTATTGTGGGTGTTGTGCTCTGGTCCTAAGTGTGCTTTTATTGTTCCATTGTCTCTTCTCTGCTTACTACTATACTCCACCAAAACAAAAGATACTTATGTTAATTATGAAGAACTGGTCATGCTGTTGACTCAATCTATTTCTTTTTTTTTTTTTTTTTTTTAAAGATTTATTTATTATGTATACAGTGTTCTATCTGCAGGTATATCTGCAGGCCAGAAGAGGGCACCAGATTTCATTACGGATGGTTGTGAGCCACCATGTGGTTGCTGGGAATTGACCTCATGACCTCTGGAAGAGTAGCCAGTGCTCTTAACCGCTGAGCCATCTCTCCAGCCCCTCAATCTATTTCTTAAAAGAGGTATTTTGACTGGATCCTATGATTGACATTACTTTATACTATCTTAAACCCTGAGAAGAAGATAATGATAATTTATTCAACAGGATATGTCCAGAGTCATCTTCGATCTTGAAGAAGTTTAGTCACCAGGGTAGATCAGGGTGGAGTCTTGGTGTGCTAGTGAAAATTTTTGTTATTGATTTTTAAAAGGTGGTTCAGGATTGTTTCATTTTTTATGGATCAACATGTCAACCATATAGCATACACTCAATTAAAATGTATTAAATGAGTCAAAATGAATGCTATTTAGGCTTTTGGGATGAAAATCAAATTGTGTTACACATATCAGTGATTGCAAAAGAAAGTATAATATTAAAACTACATGTAAGGAAGGATATAGAATCATTTACCAAGACCTTAGTAAGAATGCCTCTGTGTAAACATTTAAGAAATTTAAGTGGTTAGGAAAATGGCTATATGCTAGAAATAAATATATATTAGAAATAAATGTTGCATATGATTTGATTTGTAATCATTTGAACTGGCATTTTGCATTTAAGATTTCTAGCTAAGAGAGAAATGAGTTAGTTATCCATGGAATTATTTTTAGGGAAGCAGCCTATTAAAACCAGACATATAGGACTGGAGAGATGGCTCAGCGGGTAAGAGTATTTGCTTTAATAACATGAAGACCTAATTCTGACTCCTCAGTACCCATGTAAATACCCGGGCATGACTGTGAATGAAGTCATGGTCATGCTGCTGACTAATTCTCTTAAGGCAGGTATTTTGGCTAGATCTTATAATTTATATTATATTGAATTAATTTATATTATATTGAACTTTGAAGAGAAGTATAGCCCCATTGTTGGGTGAAGGCATTGTTAGAGGAGGCTTACAGGAGCTGGCTCCCCAGGCTTCCCAGCCAAAACAGTGAGTTGCTGGTTTGATGAGATATTGTCATCTCTCTGACAATACAGAGAGCACCAGAGGAAGTTGCTTGCAATATTCTCTGACCTCTTATGTACCCCATGGTTATGCCCCCCCCCAATGAAAAATGTAAAAAGAGATTTAGAAACAAACAAGCAAATAAACCCTAAACATATCGGCTGTCCAGAAAGTAAATGTACTTGTCCCTTTGTGATTTAGAATCTACTCTGACAGGAAAGGTAGGAACCTGAGAATACTTCTTTAAATTAATTCCAAGTTGACATTAGAAGTAAGTTTTATTTGAAAAAGGAAATTGAGCTATAAATACCAGCAGATTGAGAAATGATTTATAATGTATAATGGGACAAAACCAGTTGGAAATGTGAGAGGGGATGTTCAGGGATGTTCACTGCTCTTACCTCTTTGTTGAACTGAGTACAAGGGCAAAGGCTGCCAGATGCAGTCAGCCTTGGTGGGGAGAGGGAGACTCTGTGTAGAGCCAAGACCCAGGAAGGAACAGTAAGGCTGTTTGTAAAGTACTTTGATTTTTCCATTCAACAAAGTTTTTTGTTTTTTTTTTTTTTCTTCAAGGGTGCCTTGCCCTGTTGCTGGAGTTTTCTTCTGTGCTTTCTGTGTATTTTATAGATAATTGCTTCCTTTTCTAATCCTTTCCCTTCTGGACAATCTACTATTTCCCCAGCCTGGCAGGATGAGGGGAAAACTGAAAAACTATTCCAAATGTGTATATTTACATGTGCTCTACAGTATAATTATTCAAATAATCAATGGGATACTTTGTAGAATACAATTTTGAGAAGCACAAGTTTTTGCTCATGAAGAATTTTTTTTTTCTGTTAGAGCTTTCATAATTTTGTTGCCTTTCATTAATCTATCTTTCTGGTTTGTGTTTTTCCTAACAGTGAAATACACACATGAATATACAGAACACACACATATGCATACTCACAATATACATGCATACACACATACACAATATACATGCATACACACATACACAAAACACACACACAGAACACACATATACTCCCTCACATATCATCCTCCACTTGAGTGCTGGAAATATCCTAGTTTCTTCAATTTCAGTAAACAAAAAAGCAAAATGATAATAAATTAGAAAATTTACCATAGCTTCAAAACACTTGTTTTCCAGTGAGGAACTATAGTTAGCTGAGGATTAAATAAGATAGCCCTGTATTAAGAAAAGCTTACCCATATCAGGTTCATTTTTCATTTCACCTTCAAAAGGACCTTTAAATTTAATGATCTTTTCCTAAATCTTCTTTAAATGTCTTTCATTGAGTGGAAGAGACTGGTATATGAAGACGGTCTTCACTGTGGTTGAGCTTTGACATCAGTATTGTATATCTTGTATTCATCCAGGTGTATCCTTTGTTCTTACCGAGATTTGAGATGAAAAGGATTATTTTAATAGAAGTGTATGAGTGATCACACTGGCATGCTGTTTTCATACATTTGAGCCCAAGAGTGCTGTGCTAACATCCCAATAATGGATCTGTTATATATGTAGAAAGATAGTTCTTTGCTTTTTAACTTTATGCTTTTTTTCCTTTTAATTCTATGCTTCTGAAGATTTTGCTTGTAGTCTACAAAGTTTTAGAGTCCAAAGTGTAGTTTTTAATGGTGTGCTTAAAGAAAGATATTTTTAATTTTGCATTCCATTTCAAATCATTTACTCACATAAAAGGACTTGCAGAGATGGAGAGCTTCAATTATGTTCATATGTAATTATGCAGCAACATTTGCTTAAAATCATTGCACATCTTTCATGGGGGTAGAAAGTATTTCTTAATTACTGGCTGGACTGATTTTTCTTTTCCCCTCTGGTTGAATGTACGTGGCCTTCCTGATGAGCTATCTGAGATTCTCTGACATGACCATGTAACATACACACTTGCTTACTGGGGATTGGGATGTTTCAGTGATGAACTGGCTAATGAGGCTCTTTCAAACCCATTGTCTAGAGCCCTACTGGTATTTCTGAAATATTAAGATCTGAATTTTGGTCATATTTCCACTAAAAACTAACACATTTGTTCAGCGTATTACACCTGAAATTTTATGCATCCATTGTAAACTCGAGAACATTTTAGGGAGCTCTAATTCCCTTCCACTGATGTGGAGGTTCGAGGTGGATGGTGCTAATTGTTTTCCATCAAGTACGTCTCAAAGTTACTGATATGCCTTGAATCCAGTTCTGTATAATCTCTGATCCCTATGATCTCTAATCATACATCATAGTAATAAAACTTTAATACGGGTTCAAAATATGGGGAATGGCAGTAGTGAGATGTGAAAACACTGAAGGCTGGAGAAATCACTACGATACCTGCAGTCCCTGTAGCAATCTGGTTTTGCTTTGGGTAGAGTTAAGCTTAACAGTGTAATACTTCTTTCTTTCCTTTTCTCACATTAGCACAGCAAGAGGAAGGAAAGCCGTATTAGCCAAGCAGGTACCTGCTATGAAACAGTTGGAATTACAGCCACAAAAAGGAAATGGTCTGAGTTCATAGTTCAGAGCCAAGCTGGGATAGGACTTGAGCTTGTTCAGATTCAAGGCTTTTATTGTTCTTTGAACCAAAGACTGTTTTCTTTTAAGACTGGGTGTAGTTTGAAACTTCTACAATCTTGGCTTTTGGGAGGCAGAAGTCAGAGATAGAGACAGAAGGATCAAAAGTTGGAGGATTTGAAGCCAGCCTAGGCTACAGTGCAAATTCCAGAACCACCTGGGGCACACAGTGAAAGCTGGTGTTAATTGCACATCCTCTCCCCCCAGCGCGCGCGCCACACACACACACACACACACACACATTATTGCTTTTTGAATATAAGAAGGAAACATCACCTTAATTTCTGTGAAATTGGAAGATATAATTTAGTTTCAACAACCTAAGTTATATTTTAGATAAGTGTATTACAGAAAAATAGCTAGAGTTTTGGGAGAGATGAAGATACATCTTAGGGTTAGCATCAACCAGTGAGTGTGTTCAATACAGTGCAGGGACAGGGATCTCAAGCACTCTCTGTTCTATGGCTCTGATACGCTCAAGGAAGAAATATTCTTCATAAATAGGCAGATATTTAGCATTTATTATGAGGAAGAGGCTTTGCTAAACTGTGGAGAGGAAAAAGTATCAAAGTGTTCTGTCCTTAAAATGCTTGTAACTTTCACTCATTTAATTAATTAATTAATTAATTTATGCATTCTTTTATTTATTCATTTATTTTCGTATTTCAAGTGTTTCTTTGTGTATCCTTGGCTGCCCTGGATTCACTTTCTAGACCAGGCTGGTCTTCAACTCACAGAGATTCTCCTGCCTCTGCCTCCGAGTACTGGGATTAAATTTGTGCATCACCACGCCCGGTGCTTGTAGCTTTTAAAATTTAATTATTATATATAAATGTGTGTGTGTGTGTGTGTGTGTGTGTGTGTGTGTATTTTGTCAGTATACTACATGTGTAGAATATTCAGAGGCCACAAAGAGGCCATTGGGTCCGTGGAGTGGAGTTGTATGCTGCAATGTATGTGCTGGGAAATGAACCAGTGTCTTCTTGATGAACAGCCAGTACTTTTACCCACTAAGCCATCTCTCTAGCCTCCAAATGCTTGTGATTTAATTGCAGTATATTATTACTATCCTTTAATCCTTAAATCATATGCACCATTCCCAAACGGTTGCTAAAAGAGGAATACATAAGACAGATGATGGATGTTGTGAGTTAAGCAGCATAGAATAGATATTTAGACATTAAAATAATATAATAAACAAGTATAAGAACCAGGAGAATCTTATTTTTAGGATCAGTATCTGGGAACTGCAGTGTTATGAAATTTAATGATAGAATAAATGCAGAAATATTATCATTCACTGAAATAACCATAGCATTTACAAAAACTATTAAAAATAGAGAAATTGCACACCATAATAAGATGATATAGTGATATATATACTTTGATTAAAAAGATGTTTAGTTCATATATAAAAATATCTAGTCCTGTTTTTCTACATGGTACCTGGGCTGTCTACACCAACAAGAATGTTAAATACATTTAATTAATTAATAAGTAAATTAATATCCTGGATATACTCAGGTTGTACCAACCATCTTTAGTTTGTGTGGCTTTGTCAAACCTCAAAAATCATAAATGTACTTGAGAACAAAAGCTTTTTGGGGCTTTCACCAATGTTGCCGTCAGATCAAACTTATTTCTAGTACTTGAGTCATTTCCACCACCTGGAAGCCACTTGTCCTGACTCTCTCATGACAGATTTAAAAAATTATTTTCTATTACAGCCTTCGATTATCCAATCTGAGATTACCTGCTACTGTTTTGTCTGAATATTGGCTTTAGAGTAGCTTTTTGTTTTCATTTAAAAGCAAATTCATGCCATGAAAGACTTTCTCTCTCTCTCTCTCTCTCTCTCTCTCTCTCTCTCTCTCTCTGTGTGTGTGTGTGTGTGTAATGGTATTTTACCATGAAGAAATCATTAAGAAGCACAAAAATAAAGCCAGCTCTTTGATAAAAATTTATAGCAATGAATGCACTATTAACTCTCTGTGGCAAATGCTCCCCCTTCTGTTAATTAAAAAGTAATATGTAACAAGGTAGCTTTTATTATTTTTTGTTTTATTATACACTCTGTTTAATTTTACTATACTTAATACCTTTATTTCCCTTTCTATTCTTGTTCCTTCTAACACCCACCCCCAACACTAGGTGGGAGAGAAAAAAAGATTGAAGGGAAAAAGGATGGACATAGGTCTCTTTGAGCTACTTCCTGTTGATCAGGGCCTCGGGTTCTGTGGGGGCAATACCAATCTTAATCACAATATCCAGAAGTCCAGCAAACTAGAAGACAGCAGCAGGAAGAACCAGCAGCTGTTTGAGGGAGCAGCATCCTCTTCCTTCTTTGTAGTGTCCCTTTTCTCCCCTGGGTTCTTCCTTTTTAACCCTCTCTCAAGATCTCTAAATTAAACTTGCTCAGCTGGCTAAGCCATGCCCCCGCTAGCTCAGGAGGCAGTTAATAGTTTACACCTATAGTTTTAAGTGAAGCAGACTAATACCTGGAATTAAACAAAAACATTTTCATAACTGTTTTTTTAAATAAACAAAACTCTTACCACAGTAGTATCCCAGTCATTTAAGATGTATATAATATAATGCTGTTCATACTTATTTTTTTGATTTTTCATGTGTTTGAAAATACATGTTCATATTTATAAAAATTTAGGCCAGTGCCTTGCACATACCCATGCGGTTTAAATGTGTTTTAATAAGTAAATAAATATTAGGCATAAAATAGATAATGATGTATGACTAAGCTTTGTTATTCCTCAGGAAAAGGAAATATGTGACAAGTTTTAAAACTTTTTTTAGTATTGTGAATTATGAAAATGTCATTTGTAAATGTTAAATCATTTATCTTTTAAGATGTAGTTGCCTTTAGTCCTTAGTCTTCCTAAGAGTAGAGTAACTCAACTGATGCTCTTTTGAAGATGGAGTACACATAGATTTCAGTGCAAATGCAGGCTGTGCACATTTCAGTATAGAGAATTGCTCAGAGTGAAGACTGTGAATGGCAGTATTTGTAATTTTGCTTCACTGTGATGATTGACAAAATGTTACATTCATGTTCCTAAAGGTAGAAAAGACCCAAATATGTTCTATATCATTTTTGCTCTATGAGATACAAGCTTCTCATTTGTATTTCAAATTGTGTTCTATATGGTGATAGGCATTATTTGAAATTTTGTCATTTACCTGCATTTGGGAAGTATCTACTGGAGGCCAAATTCTGTCAAATTTGCTTTGTAATATTTTTATTATTTTTGGAAAGTTTTTTTCATATTTAACATGTTCCAGGTTGCAGAAGGGGAATGAAGAAAGACGATATGATCTTACAGCCTAGGTAGTGAGGCATCATTAAATGGTTAGAGCTGAGCTAGTCCCCACAAAGGCAAACAAGGGGGAACTTATCCACTCAGAATCGTCCAGAGGGCTTCTGAAGCCAACTAGAAGTTGGGCTTTGAAGAATGAGAGGGTTCCAGCAAGGTGCAGGTGGATAGGTTGAAATGGAAAGAATCACTTCAGAGGCTTTCACAAAGATAGATACAGAGGGAGGTCAGGACATCTTGACCCTGAGGTGGATGATGAAAGTTCTGTAGACAGAGGTTTGATATTAAAGGAGAAGTTGCCTCAGATGTAGCCACAAAGGGAGCAGAGGCCACATCATTCTGACCTGTGTCAATAGTATTAAAGGTTTTCTTTTTGTCCCAAGAGCAACAGGGTCCACTGAAAAAACATTTAAAAAGAATGGAGCTAGAAGAAGAGGCTTACCCATGTGTGGAGAAAGCAACCTCACAAGTTTTATTTTGTTTCATTTTTGTCCTTCAGAAGGTCTTCATTTTGGTTTATAAACGGTCAGTATATTATTGAAAAGGTTGAGACAACATTTTCCTATATTTGTATTGTCTCAAATTGAATACTGCTCTTTTTATAATTGTATCTTTGTGCCTCTGCCCAACAATAGGCTAAAGTGCTTATTGATCTCTTTTTGGCCCACTCTTGTTGTTTTCTCCTTGGCCCACTATATATGTCTCTGCATTGTAAATTAATTACTATAAGACTCACTGACATTTTGTCCTTTAATACTGACAATAGTTTATTGGTGACAATGACACTAAGACCCAAGTAGACGGATGTAATAGTACTAGAACTCTGAGTATCATGGTGTTTGTCTTGGCAAGCTTTAATCTTTCTGTGGCATCGTACCATGTCGTAATAGTCTCCGAGGCTATGGTGCAGTGACTTCTCATCTTTAAATTTTATGTTAGGGGCTACTGAGAAGTAGCTTTTAATGTTATGTGTTAAAACACATGCAACATGAGGAGATGGCCAGAGGCTCAGCTCAGCATCTGTGTATTGAGAAGCGGGTTGTGAAGCATAATTAATTGGAATCCTTGGTGAAGTCAGTTGTGGGAAAGATCTATGGATATGGATAAGTCTCGAAGACTTTCAACAGTACAAATTGGTGTTTAGTTTGTCATATATTTCAAGAAGTTAGCACATATTTTATGTGGAAAATACTTAAGTAGTGGACATACGCATACATATATGATATAGCAGGAAGTCATGCCCCTTTAAAATGGTGGTAACTTCTTCAAGGAAGGCATGGTCAGGTGGGTAAGGGAAAACATATTTACTATACCTTTTATTTTTTGAATATTTTTAAATGAAAGCACACCAGAAATAATAATACCCAAGTGGAACACTTTGTCAGTTCTAGATGGTGGATATTATAAATGTTTTAAAAGAAAATTGATTCTTTGGGAACTTGGCATAAGATCACAGCTGATTAAAAGTAGTTTTAAAAATGGCAAGTGAGGTTATCTGCATCCATAATGCTAGCACTTGAGAGGGTAAGGCAGGAAGATATCATGAATTCAAGCAAGATTTAAAAAACACTATGTGTTTATTATGTATTAACATTAGGTTATAGGAACTCATTCTGAGGGTTGGTTTTACAACCCGAATTCAATGTCAGGGACTCATCTGGCAATTCTTCTCCACAAGCAGTTTCTCTTGTTTATAAATTGGTTATAGCTATAAATGTCAAGTTCTTACTGTAAGTACACTCTCCTGGCTAATTTTAGGTCAACTTGACACAAGCTGGAGTCATCTGAAAGGAGCAAACCTCAATTAAGAAAATGTTTCTGGGGCTGGAGAGATGGCTCAGTGGTTAAGAGCATTGTCTGCTCTTGCAGAGGTCCTGAGTTCGATTCCCAGCAACCACATGGTGGCTCACAACCATCTCTACTGAGATGTCAGGTGTATGAAGATAAAAGCACTCAAATATGTAAAATAAATGAATAAATCTTTAAAAAAAACAAAGAAAATGTTTCTGTGAGATTCAGCTGAAGGCCATTTTCTTAATTAGTGATTGATGAGGGAGGGCGCAGCCCATCGTGGGTGATGCTGGGCTGGTGGTCCTGGGTTCTGTAAAAAAGCAGGCTGAGCAAGCCAGGGCAAGCAAGCTAGTAGGCAGCATCTTCCCATGGCCTCTGCATCAGCTTCTGCCTCCAGGTCCTTGCCCTGTTTGAGTTCCTGTCCTGACTTTCTTCAGCGATGAAGAGCAATGTCAAATAAACCCTTTCCTCCCCAACTTGCTTTGGTCATGCTCCTTCCATCACAGCACTAGAAAACCCTAAGTAGGACAGTCACCAAAGTGTGAAGCAGGAAGGCTGAGCTGTGCCTTATTAAAGAGAAAGTATTTTTCCCAGAAGCCCATTACCTCTCTTTGGCCAGCACCTACACTCAGCCTGTTCACTAAATAGCACATGGTGGATTATGGGTGCTGAATAGTTGTTGAAAGTTATCCCTTTATCACAGTCTAATAAACTTATAATGGCTGAGGTTTGAACTTATTTGTAATTCTCATTTTAGTCCAAAGTCCTGACTGATGGTGTTTTTTTCTTTTTCTAAAATGATAACTGAGGTTAGTAAATACATAGTTTTTTTTTTTCTTTTCTAGTGAAGATGTTTTCATAGTGAATTGTTTGGAAAACTGAGTTCTGACACATTATTGGCCTCATTTTCATATTTTCTCCCAGATAAGATAGTAGATGCTCAAATAGGTTGTGGCTTTGCTGTGGGAATGTTAACTCTGCTTTTTGCTTTGGTATCTGTTCTGTATTCATGCACATTCCTTTTCAATGATCATAAAATATTATATAATTAACACAGTGGCTTATTTTAAGGATCATAGTATGGGTTATACTAAGAACATTTGGTGAAACTGATAGACATGCTAAGAGTTTGAAAGTATGGACATCGGCCTTCTTTGTACCTTATAGTATTATGTCTGCTTTATTCACAGTCAGGTCTTAACCTTGATGGCTGATGGGATGTGGTTATATAGAATCCGTTATCTGGGGAAAAGCAGAATGCTGCCTCTTTGAAGTAACCTGAAGACCTGGGTGAATTTTTCTTGGATACTGATTGGAATAACCAGTTCTTTTCATGAAATGCCCTTAGTGTCTTTGATTACTTTCTTATGACTTACTTTAAAAAGTCCAAAAATGTGACATGTTGAGCCAAGTGGTTATGTAGTATACTTTCATACTCATTTCAGAATTGTACATCAGTGCACACAGTGGCCAGACACTGTGTACAATTCTGTTCTGTGTTTTAAATATAGTTGCTATTTTTAATTATGTCTCCAGTTCTTTTGTAAGAACTTATTCTATCACTTTTAGGCTTAATAAACAATACTACAGACTAGTTCATTGTTTATTTGTAATGTAATGTGTTAGTGAAGAGCCTCAACTTTTATCTTATGTAATAATTTCTCCTGGATTATGGCCTGGCATATATATCCTATAATCCTAACACAATTTCTTTTGAAAAACAGCAGTGAATTTTTATTAAACTCTTAATAATTTATAATGCTTAGCCAAAGAAAATAAAAGTGATCACTGAAAGGCAAAAACCTTCACTGCAAATAAATTGTGTGCCAGTGGCAGCCACTAATTTGAAGCAGCTCTTGAATTTGAGAAGAGAACTTTTAAATTATCTGAATTACAGTTCTAACTTAATTTGTCATCCAAGGAAATAAAATGACTTCTTTAAGAACAGCAAAGTCGGCTGACAGAACATAGAATACATCAATCCTGGGCATATGTGCTTTAGTACAGAGTTAAATTTTCACTTTTTTGTTGCTCTTGTGTCCCACAGTCCCCATGGGTAGTGAATGTAGAGTTTCGGTTGTGTTCAAGGAAGCCACCAACCAAGACACGTAGTCCTATTTAGGGACCATCCAAGATGACTTCTTTCTCAGCCTGAATCTAGTTAGGCATGAGGCTTTGTCTCAGTGGAGACATTCTCCCTATGCAATTGTGTCATCTTTTCCAAAATATCAATAAACTTTATGGAGTAGAACATATAAAGTTAACGTATTTTCTGAAGTGTTTTAAAGGACAAAGTTGTTTATTTTTTAAGGTAGCAAGATGGAAAATGTTTAGTTTGACCACAGCATAATAAACCCATAAAACCAGCTGGACAAACATTTACCCACTAAAGTAGGTGTTAAACCCAGGCGAGAATCCCTCCATGCAGCTAGAGCATGAAAGCCTTGTGGAGTTTCTTGTAGATTATCTGCGCGATGAGTACTGAGGCTACAAAGCAGCATCACCTGGAAGGAAGCCAAGGAAAGCGTCCATGTTTTAAATGTAGTTGAGACTGATTGATCTCTGTCGTTTGTTGACGCCTTTTTTTGAAGAATATGTAGACTAAAAAGAAGTAGACACATCTATTTTCCCCCATTTTAAAATGCTTCTTTCTTCAATCCAGTTGAGGTCTTCGAACAAAATGTGTGGTGTATTATTGTCAAATCTGTAAGGAGAATGAAAATCCCAAACAAATATGCCGGTTATACAGCTGCTAATTTGTCAGCTAATTGTAATATTGACAAATTCCATAATGTAGTCAAGATTTTTCTGCTCAAATTTTAAGAAATTTTAATGTTGACCAGAGCTGTATCTGGACACTTGAGGCTGTTATACATTAAAAACATGATTGGTCTCTAAAACGTGAAGCCAATATAATCAAGAAGGAAGCATGGGGGAGGGATTTTTACTGTCTGCTTTTAAACAAAACAAACACAACAAGAGATCCAGAACTGTACAAACAGAATTCTCCACAGGGACTCTTTCATGCAGTGTTTCGAAGCTTAAGAAATTTAGGGAAAAATATCATTAACAAAAATTAAAATAAAACTTCTTTAAGGAGTGGTATAGATGTTGGTGATTTTATGGTGCATACACATACAATTTTGGTGTTTTTAAAGACTATTGCAATTAGTGTGTTCATTGGCTCTTTACCTCATTGTTTTGACCTGGTGTGCAACAGGAGCAGCTCAATGATTTGCTTAGGAATCCAGTCCTTCAAGGTTAGAAGGTGTGGGGGGGTAATGTGAGAGAGGTGCCTGGTCTCACTAAGTCTGCACACAGGAACAGAGACAGCTGAATGCTGCACTGCTCATCTGGCTTCTCCTTTTGCCCTTTCTATTCAGTCGTGGACCCCGGCCACTGGGATGGTGCCACACAGATGAGGATGGTCTTTCCTCCTCAGTTAAGCCCATATGGAAACCCCCACACTGACCAGACCTGCTTCAAGATGTGTCTCCTAGATGGTTTCATATCCAACCAAGATGATGACGATTATCCATTACAGTGTGTCAGATGATCTGTGGATATTAATGCTGAGAACAAAGCAACATATATACTAAATAAAAGGAGGATATTAAATAATATGAAGTATTCTTTCTGTCTGTCTTTCTTTTTTTAAGACCAGGCTGGCCTCAAACCCACAGAGATCTGTCTTCCTCTGCCTCCAGAGTACTGAGGTTAAAGGCATGCACCACCACACCAAGCATATAATTCTAACTTGCACATAAATATATTACATATCATAGTGCATCCATTGAGTGATTAATAGTCAGTGGATAACTGTCTGTTTTAGAAGAACTGTCCTTTAGAGACACAGAAGTGTTGCATCTCATGATTTGGCATGCCCCTAATTTTTTCCTCAGTGGATCTCTCTTAGTCATGCAGGCTCTGATTCTGAACTTCCAGGGATGGTGAAGCCACTGAGTTCTGAAACCCTGTTGTATCACCAAATAAAAATCTGTCAGTGTTCTTCCACCTAGCTCAGTATCTACCAATTAGTCCAAGATTTCAACCTTCCTACCATCCATAGAATACACTGAAACTTCCTTTGGTGTGGTACATTTTTACTAGTTTGAAGATAATAACCTTTACCTGTGATATTTCTCACCAAGTAGATGCATCTTTCCTTCAGAACATCTCAGTGTGGCTGATCAAGGTGTCTCCTATGTGGTTGCCTTTGAGTGCTTTCTAGTTTCAAAGTTTTTAAAAGAGTGGTTTTCTAAACTTTTGTGACTTTAAATAGTTAGTCATTCTGAAAATGAGGATGATGTTTTAATTTCCAGAAGCACCAAGGAGTGGATGATGGATTTATATTCCCCTTTTACTCAGCATGTTACATGATTTGTAAAACATGGATTTTTACCATAATTTTTTTAAGGTGTGACAAGTCGGGAATAATGCTGATAATAACTACTGTAGCTGCATCACATAGCAACACTTAGAAAGTGTTCAGAGGGTATGTCCTTGTAAGTTTACACTCTAACTTTCTGATCCTTTGTTCTGAATGTTTTTACTGAAGTCTGAATTTGCATTTGACTGCTGGTGGATTTGGCTGCCTTGCTGAATCTTTGGCACTTATTTTCTCCTACATTTTCCTCATAGTTTTTCCATGTCCATGGTGCTAACTCACCTGTTCTCATTCTGAAACTTTTGAGTTTGGTCCCAATTTTACGTTTTGCTCTATTCCTTATTCCTGCTAAACTCAACTTTCCTTTGCCTGTCATTTTATTCTGTTATGATTTTCACAGACACTAAAATTTGTTAACCTCCCTTCTTCGACGATCATTGACATACACCATTAAAAATTAGGCCTTCTCTGAAAGCTCACTGCTTCCTCCCTTCCGATTGTTAATGTGAATCATGCTCACTGCAGCAATGATTAGTCAAGGGTATCAGTTCTGTTGTGATACCTGATATTTAGATAGCTCCACCAGTATGAACATAGCAGTTAGTAAATGGCTACCCCTCTCCCCACTTGACCTTCCTTTGCCTTTACCTGAGGTCACACAAACCTCCCCATAACCTATCTACTGAACATTCATTACTGTGCCTATAGCAAGTCTGTAAAACTCTGCTCCCATGCCCTTTCTCTTTTGATGTTTAAATATCAGGTCTGGATCTATCACTCTATGTGTGGAATGAAGTTTGTATGTCTCATACTTGTTAATATAGTAGAGTTGAATTCTGGGAGAAAAATTATAAGGAAGAATTTGATGTTACTTTAATGGGCTGTTTTGAAGTTGTTGTTTAAAAGCTGCATGGCTTTTGATCAATAGAAAAGTCAATAAATGCACAGGGCTCAGTGGCAAAAGCCCTTCCACTCCACACAGCTTTACAGAATACTGCACTAATTTAATATCATTTAGATATTTTAGTCAGGACCAATAGTTGCAAAAGAAATAGACCAAAGGGAATTGACTGAAGCTTGCACTTTTCTATTATACAGTATTTTACTCATAGATTAGCCTAAGTTGTCTTTTTTTTTTTTTTTTTTAGAAATCATGAATTATAAATAGAAATGGCGAATGGCCACTCCAATACAAGGTTCTCCTGCTTACAGATTCTGGAATAGTAGAAACAGCTCTATCACAGCTAGTCCAGTGAAGAATCTATCCCTACCTCTGCTACTTCCTCTGAAGTCTTATCAGAGACTGGATCATGGGGAAAATGTTAGTGAGATCATTTATATATACTTTGAAGACTAGAAAGACCTATACGCCCACTAGTATTATGATTCTCCATCAGTTTTCTATCTATAATCTCTTTTGGTTCCAGATGGGATTTCAAGACAAAGCCTGGCTGATGCAAACAGTGCTGACTTTATTGTAGGAACGGAATTGGTGTCGTGTCATCAACACCCCATGACAGCCATGGCTTTGTTTTTCTGGTGCTGAATTACTTTCCCACTATGGTTCCCTGCCTCAAAATCATAATCAGTGTGAAAACAGCCTCTGTCCCCAAGTAGCCATCTGTGAGCATAATGTTGATAATGAAACCCTTGTTTTGTTTGAAACTCAGGCTTTTGTTGAGTGTGCTTCCTACCAAGATGATCATTTTCAGCATGTGGAGCCCATTAGGTCATGCTGGAGCTGGCTTCACAGTTAAATTTGCTAGCACTGCATCTGTTTCTATCCTGATGATAGCACCTGGATCAGTTTAGAACTTGTGTAGAAGTTTAAGATACGGTGTAGTTAATTTCTCAAACAACTGTTGGTCTTTTAGATGTGTGAACCCCATGATCTTTCACATTCCAGACGAACTCATTGCCATTTGAGCACATTTATACCTGTGTGTGCTTTCTAAATGTGAAATAAAAAACACGTGTCTACTCCACGGTCTTTATTTTCACTTAAACTCTTCTGCAGGGTGACACTGGTGAGGTTGTTATTCCCTTTTGGGTGACAAGGAAGATGCCTTTGTACTTAGCATCTGTACCCTTTAGCAAATGTTCATTGAGATGAATAGTTGACACATGACATTCTTTCCTTATTTGTCAAAACACGTACATACTCCCAGTCTAAGCTATTTATGATACCATAAGTAAGCCACCGATCCCTCTCGGAAGCTGTGAAATGGCAGGCATTAAAAATTAAAGAAAGGCTATTCAGTTACTAAGACTACATGCCTTATCTCTGTGGCTAGCTAAAAGCCCAGTGCCAGTTTTCTGGAGCTTTGAAAAATGACCTTTCCCAATGACCTCCTGCCTTTTAAAGACAGTAGAGTTTGGAGTTCCTGTTTAAAGTTCTAAATGCACTTGGGGAGTTGTAGTACAGTTTTATTCCCATTAGAAACATTGAACATCACCTCAGGATGCCCTCGGAGAGGAAACCATTGGAAGACAAGACCAAGAAAGCACGTGGGAAGCCCTGTTTTGTGGTCCTCCCCAAGGCAACAGTTATTATTAGTTTTTCTATGTTTTAAAAAAAAAAACTCTCCATTTTCTCTGCATAAAATGACCATGGTAGACATTGCCCTTTAGGAGAAAAATCTATTTCTGATTTTAAACAAATTTTTTTAGCTTGTAGTCTAAGCCACCATGACCATTGCTCACATGCCTAGGCTTAGCTCATTTGAAGAATGTAGGCACTAACAAACATTATGTTGATCTGCAGCTTTTACTTGCAAATACTGGAGAGTTTTAATGTGTATTATCTTTTTTTTCCCCAAGTGTACTGTATTTGAAAATAGGTGTCGTCTGTGATTTGAAATGCCTGAACTAATTATTTTTTTTCTGTTTCGTGCAAGAAAATGGTAAGGTTTGAATTTATGCCTAAGAAAAATCATTGTTTATAGAGCACAGTATCATGTTCACTAGATAAAAAAAAAAATGATGTCAGGCCAAAAGATAGTGTGTAACTGCCATCCTCATGGCGAGGCTGGTTCCTAGAATCTCCTAATTAGACCACGACATACAAGCTCAGTGAGTTCCTCTTCTTTCTTTTGTGACTGTTTGATCACCTCCTGTAACTTTGCATTCATCTATCCTGGCAGAGTTAGACTGCTGCGGATATCATTTTTGGGCTCTTAGATTGGCTAATAAGCTTAATTTGTGATGAATACAGGGGCAATTTTGCACTGGTTCAGTAGGAGAAAAAAATATCAAGGTGTAGGAGGAGTATGCTTAGAGAACGGAAAATGGTATCTATAACTGAATGCTACATTGATGCCAAAATGTTGACTGACATTTTGGAAAAGTAGCTTTTTGTGGAAGGCATGATCCTGTACTGAAGCTGACTGAGTCTGGCCTTGAGCTTCCGATCCTCATTTCTTAGCCTCCACAATTGTTAGATCATAGGGATATGCCACCGTGTCCAGCTTTAAAGCAACAAAACAGAACAGAAACCAAAGAAAGAACTACTCTTTTATGGCAGAAGAGAAAGTAAAGAGAGTGTACATATGTAGTACAGGACAGTCAGTTATTTATTTTTCTAGAAAATGTGTATGTATGTATCTTTTGCCTGGATGTATGTCAGTACACCATATGCATGGCTGGTGACTATGGAGGCCAGAAAAAGGCATTAGGTCCCCTGGAGCTGGCGTTTCTGGAGGTTGTGGGCTGCCATGTAGGCAATGCAATCAAGCCCAGGTTTCTGGAAGAGCAGCCAGTGCTCCTCAACTGCTGAGCCATGTCTCCACCTCTAAGAGAGTCATTTGTTAAGTGTCCACTGTATATCAGGCATCAGGCTTTGGAATTAACCTAGTTATCTTATTTAACCTTCATCAGCAGTGGTTTATAGATGAGAGAGGGGAACCACAGTGAGTACTTCCAAGAGGAATGATTTCAATAAAGATTTGGCTAACTCTACATGTCTGAGGATGTGTGTTTTTAGCACTGTACATGATTGTCCAAGTTGCGTCAGATAAAAGATGAATGCAGTATCTTTTCTGTGGATTGGAGTGAAAAATTAGCTCTGCTTTGCTTAAGTTCCTTTGATTGAATACCATCTTTCTTTCTTGTACTTAGATTTTGCTTGTCATTTCATGCCTTGTACGTTAATTTAATTAGCATGGTTACTTGTAAGTTGAAAACATTTTATTGGCAATAGTGGAGGTGATAAAAATTGTGTTCACTGATGACAGTGATGGTCAACTTTGAGTAAAGGTGACATCAAGTCTTGCTTGGAGAGTCCAGCAAGTCCAGATTACTGGTTTAAGAGTCAAAATGAAATGCTAAAGAGAGGTGCTTCTTATGCAACTTATGTTCAAGTATATATAATTGATGTTAACAAAAGGCTATAATGTACCATGCTTCTCATTCTGCTATTCTTAAAGGCACATGTTCATGCTCCATAGCTCATCTCTTAGTAACATGAGAGCTAAAGGAGCTAGCTGATCATTTCCCCATAACATTTAGCACATATATATTGAGTGCCTACAATGTGATTTATTGAAAAGGTTCCAAACAAAAAAGCATCAGAACTTCTTGGAATTTAATTTAGTCCTTGATTATTTTCACCAAGGACTGACATCCCAGAACAGAAAATGCTACACGTTGGATTGGCAGTAAATTTTAATGGTGAAGTTAATATCTCTTTCCGTCCTTATTTTTGCATGAAATATCTCTTGCCTTGCATGACAAATTAGAGAGTTGCTGGCGGTTTGTGGGCCAAATGTTTGGGTACTTTGTGTAGGCTCATCTGTGCCGGTTTTAAATGAGAGTGTTTTCCTCCCTGCCTGTTTCTCATTAGGACTCATATATTCTTGTGTCCAAAAAGACCCTCTGATTTAGCTATGAGGCTGATTTTATTGTAGGGATGTCTGTGTATTCTGTCATCACAGGCAGGCCTGGTGAAACTTCCCATGTTGTGCGTGTGTATTGTGGCAATATGTTCAAGTCTGATCTTTCTCAGATGTATGTGTGAGTGTGTGCAACTATTTTATAGCTGAAAAAGAGACGCAGGCAGCAAAACTGCCAGAATATGTTTTCTATTAGATTTTGCAAGGAGAAATTATAGGTTAGCGTGGGGTTCTCATGAGGCTGCCTCACACCCATCACTGGAAGACGGCTAACACCTTCCTTTGACTCACGTTTTCCAAGATTCCTTAGTGTTAAAAGACAACTTTCTTTTTGAAATGAAGAAATTAAAAGAATATGGCACAAAGCATTTTTATAGCTTTATTGAATCTTGAGGGTAGATATATGGATTCCAGACAAAACGCAATAATAGATCAGGATTTTACTTTCAAATGGTCTTACCAACACTTCCCGCTGGAGATTTATGTCTATGAGGAAGAACAGGGACTGCTTTGAGCGTTATATGGAATGGATTGGAGAGCCTCACTCCTGTCCTTTCGGCCTCTTATTAAGTGAGGCTCTTCTCTAATTAACTTTCTTCTCCTACTCCAGTTTCTGGGTTTGTAGCCTTTTTGGGAAGATAAAATAAGATAATACATGCACTCTGTAAATTTTGCTAATCTCAGTATAAATATGAAGTACCATTGGCATTTCATTATGTCTGTTCGGTTAGCATTTGTGCCCTTGTGTTAATGGTCCCATTGGTAAGGTAGAGATTCTCCTTCCTCCCTGGTAGGAGGAAGGATCTTGTCAATTCCGGCATAACTGAATATAAGACAACTATTTCCATTCACAGAGAAGTCAGTCTTTTAGCAAAGGTGGGGTTATAGGTACAGTGTCGGAAAATAAAGCCCTGCTGCATATAAATATGCCAACACTGGGAATACTGATTGCCCTTGTGCTGTAGTACTATGTAGTGGTCTGCAAGTGCTGATATTACAAAATCATGCAGACTTGTATTGAACACAACAGGAATGTATTTTTTTCTATGGTTTTGGAAGCTAGAAACAAAGACTGAGGTACTAAGAGCTTGGCTTTCTCTTGTAGTCTTTGTCTTTTCTTTGCAGAAGGCTTATTTCTCAATGTGCCCTCAAGTAATCTTTTCTCTGTGTATTTCATGCATCTCCAGTGTCTTTCCTGGTACCCAGATTTTCTTACTTGGACACCAATCAGATTGTTAGCAACAGCTCCTGAAGTCTCATTTTTACCTTAATAACCATTTTTAATGCCCTTGTCTCTGAGTGTGTCATTCTCTGAGGTATTGAGAGTCTCGTGTATTTAGAGGAGCTGGGGAAACCACTCAGCCCATATTAGGCAGAGCCGTAGAAAAATGGGTCCAGTCCTGGAATCTGGAGGCAGCTCTAATCTATGCTGAACCAAGTCTCAAGCGAGAATCTTCAGTTCTCACCTCTACAGCTATCTGTATCCACTGACTCAGAGCCACAGTGGGCACTGGAGTCTAGGACATGAGCACATTTTGTAAAGTGTAAAATGATATAAACACAAAATAATGGCATAGCTAGAATACCTGTGAGGATACATTGGCAAGATTTGGAAAACTTAAAATATAAAATGTCTCATTGCTCATTGCAGACTCTTGGCTGAAATCAGTTTCTTGGCTATTCCTTTTGGCTGAAGGAGAGGCAAGGATAAAGAAAGGTGATTAGTTTAAGATTCACTTTAAAAAAGACAGTTGGAAGGTGAAAAGATAAGCTGAACATCTGGATAAGCTAACACAAATGGTTTCCCGTCTGAAATGTTGTGATGCTGCTTTTTAAAAGGCATTTTAGTTTTTCCTTTTAGTAACTTTCCCCAGTTCACATAATCTGGCTGGGTTTAGAGTAGAGTCTCTTGAGCCTGATTGTAGCCAGCAGGCATTTTTTTTTTTTTTTCACTTCACCCTTGGTGTGAGGACCAGGAACACTCTTTATGTGACTCTTTCAAAAAAAGCAGTACTATCCTTGGCAGATTGGGACATTTGCCATTATCTTCATATATCTATTCTGAATGTGTAAAAATTATGGATTGTGAGTGATAGGGCTTCTTCTAAACTGTCCAAGAATGCTTGCTTAGAGTGTATTTGCATGCTCAAAACCTTGTGTACAAAGACAATCTTCTGTCTTCTTCACAAGCTCATAGAACAAGACTGTGCTCAAAACAGAGATGTTGGAATCTATCTGCTGGTTACACTTACATTCTGTCTTAGAGTCTAGTGCCTGATAGAAAGCATTAGATATTTCTTAGGTAGTTAAACACATCTCACACACACACACACACACACACACACACACACACACACACACACAAAGTTTTTGAGACAGAATCTCATTTGTGGCCATTAACCTGTGATCTCTTTGCCTCAGCAGGCAGAACAGTGGAATTAAACTTATGCTATCATCCCCAACTATGCTTTTAAGTTAGTAAAAGTAAAAGTACTGAGTTGCACTTAAGTTTTTGTTGTTATTGTTGTTGTTTTGTTTTTGTGTAGTTATTGCAATATCTTATACACGCCAAAAGCCATTTGTAAAGGAAATACACTATGGTATGTAAAATCAAATAGATAAAACATAAATTATTTATCACTACTCATGCCACATAACCTGTAGATTTAGCTACTTAAGAGAAAGCAGTGGAATGATAATGTGTTCAAGATCAGCCTGGTCTACAGAGTGGCAGTCCAGCCTGGGCTACAGATTTGTTATCCTTTGACGGAAGCCTTTCACATGCTGAGAATACAGGTGGTTACCACATGCCTGGCCTCCCCTATTTTATGTGTATGAAAATCTACTGACAAATTCATGATAGCTATAAACTTATATATTCAAATGATTCTTCTACTTGATTTGATAATGAGAACATTCCAAAGTGCCTCTTCAAAGCAGTTATCAGTTTCTTGAAAATTAGCAGGATAATTTTTAAGCTTTTATGTAAGGCTGAATCAGTTTAGAACACTGGGAAAGAAATCAGTGTACTGTCTCTTGATAAATTAAGAAGGTGTAAAGTGGATATAGTGACCAAGTAATTAAATAGGAAATATTCTTCATATAAATTTCAAAGCAGTAGAAAAATATTTCAAGATGTTCAGGAGATAATATTTGAGTTGAGGATTCTTTTAATCAATGGAATTAAACTTCTAGAGTACAGTATTCCTGATATCTTCCTGCTGTTAGCTTTTGCTTTAATCTTGCTAAATAGTTTCCATGTAAATAACATTTAGAAACATCTTTAAGTATCTTCAGTTTCAACTTAAATAATCAGCTTTTGTTTGCAGGAATTATTGTTTCCCAGGGACAATTAAAACTTTCTAGATAGCTATTGTACAAAGTTTGAAACAGCGACATTGTTTTATCTGGAGAATTAAGGATTCTTCAAACACATTTAGTAGAAATCCTTCCCCCCTCCTTTTCCCTATAAGAAGGAAGAGGGCAGAGGAACAATTTTTGCCATGTGGAGAGAGTTGCCTTAGCTCTGGGAGGGTAATCTTCAAAAGTTTGGGTTTTAATTGGCCCACTGCTTGTGCCATCTTTAAATGGATTTCCTTTTCTAGTTTTGAGGGATTGTATGGTAGAGTAGGAGAGAATTGCTGCTTACTTCTAGCTCATAAATGTCCTTTAAAGGCTTATGGAAGAGGAATTTGCTAGCAACTTCTCCTTTGGTTGCAAGATCTACCTTTGCAGTAAACAAAGGCATCCTTTGTGACTTTCACACCTCAGTCTTCTGTGTTTAACTTTGAAACCGATTTTTCCTCACATCTTGTGACCTTTCTCCCAGACAGCAAGATGGTGAGAATTTATTAAGTGGGAGTTGCTTATGAAGTTATCATTTTTGACCTTGACAGGTTTACAGTCTAGTTGGAGGAGATCAAGAAGCAAAGGAGCAAGCAGTTCAGGGTATAATGATAAATGACAGTCTCGTTCTAGTGCCTCTCATTGTCCCTGGACCTTAGGACATCCCCGGGCAGTAGAGTACCTTTCTATAAAATGTCCTTGTTCTGTCTGATTATGAAAAACATAACTTATCCTCAAACTGACACAGGATCAAGATGTTTTAGTATTTTTTTCATTCCACTACCCTATTAAGCAAGTATTTGCATATTAACTGGAGCTTTCTAACTATAATGGCTTATCCCTAAAGAGGGACTTTAATGAAGGGATTATAGGTTAAGTGGCAAATGAGTGCCAAAGACATTTAGGTAAACTAATTAACCTGATGGTTTTTCACTGTTAATTATCATTGTGTGAGCAGGGGTTAGTGCTCAGAGTGAGTGAACTACTTTTAGATGAAAGTGATAATTCCCTGCACACTTAAAACAATTTAGAATTTCTCTAAAAAGGTGAATGAAGCTTCCTGTATTAGTCATCTCTAAATAGAATTGAGTTTATCAGACACGTCTTTGATACCTACTCTGTTACCTTCCAAACTGTGAATACCTACTGTGTGTTATCTCCCAAACTGTGAATACCTACTGAGCGTTACCTCCGAGACTGTGAATGAGATTGTGTTTTCTGTTTCTGAGACTTTAATAGTATGTTGAAGGAGATGATAAAGATATCCTAAGAAAGAAAGTGAACCACACATAAAGATTACTGGGGGTCATTGGGGAGAGTGGCCCCATAAGAGACAGCAGCAGTTCCCTTCCACTGTCCTGGTCTTCTTTCCTGTTACCTTGTCAAACTTGTCATAGTTTCTTCTGTTCCATGGGCCTTTGGAAATTCTGCTGCAGTTCTGGCAACATGTCGCCAGCTCCTGCCACTGCTTCACTGACCTACTGACATGAATGTAGGCTTTCGTTCCTGTTGCAAATTTCTGACCATTTGAAGTGGTATGGGTTTGTCTTATGTTCTACCATAGCTGTTAAAATTTCTATTATAGGAGAATTTATTACACTGCTATGAAATTCCTCATATATTTATTTTCTTCCTCTATTAGGCTGAATAATACTCAAAGTCACGAATTATTGACTTTTGCACAGTGCTGTATCTGTTTTGCCCTTTGCAGTATCTAGCCCATTAACAAGTAGATAAATAATCAGGCAGCTGAATACTTTCTTTGACAGAATCAATCTTTTTTATTGGACAATGGTAATCTATTGGGAATGAAAAAGGGGATATTAAACACATCTGTGTGCCACTCTTAGCACACACATTCCTCCCTGCTCCTCCTGGAACATGTCTCATATCATCCCATTTGAGATCCTTGATACTCGTCATAAGATGTCAGAATTATTTGTGGGAGTGCACCGGTACCCAAAATCAAATGCAGTTGTCTTCAGGCACAGTAACTAGGAAGTACTTTTCATGTAGTTTCCAAATTAGCATGCTGTAGTGGTGCAATGAAGTGTAGTTGGAAAGATGCAATGATTGGAGGAAAATAATCCATGGGGCTAGGAGACAAGAAATGGTTTGAGCCAGGGAAAGGATACTGTGGATGTTGGTTGATATTTAGGGTTTTTATGTAGCATTAATAATAGATTGACCTTGGAGGTTTTGAATGCTGGCTGTGAGGGTTTTTTGTTTTTGTTTGTTTTGTTTATTTTATGAAAAGAAACAGGGCATGATAAAGGATTTCTGGGAAGTGAAGGTAGAGTTGGTGTTATATTTCTGGGAGGCTTTTTTTTTTATAGCTCATAACATGCATAATGGATCAAAGTGAGAAGGCAGCCAGCAGGCCTAGCTATTGAGTTCAGTTTAATAATATTTATTGCATGCCTAAGACACATTGGTCACTGAGAGAAAAGACATAGTTTCTTTCCTGAGGGACCTATAGTCTAATGAAGGAAGGATAGAAAGGGCCAGGCAATTCTAGTTAGCATGCTGAGCAGCACAAGCAGGAAATAATGAAAGCCTGAATAAGGATTTTAGGAAAAGGACAAAAGGTGGTTTCAAGGGATTTTCTGATGTGAAAAGCTTTAAAATATCCTTAAACAATTTGAAAAGAGATGTAGAGACAAAGATAGAAAGGCCCTTATGCAAAACCTCCAGCTCCCTGATGGAGTAAGGATAGTTAAGTACTATCCTTACTGTGGGGACTGAGTATGGAGATGGTTTCTGGGAAATTTTTGTGAGAATTCAGTGTTACTAAATATAAGGTACAAAAAGAGCAATATCACTGTTACATGAGAAGTGTATAATGGTGTGCTGTGTAGCACTGTGAATTGGATGTGTTAGACTAACATCTCTGTGTGGAAGGTGCATCTGTTGGCTTTAGGCACAACTGCATCCAACTGTACCAAGAAATGTCCCTTTTTCTGTCTGCTCTGATTTCTGATAACATAAGTTGTCCATATTCTCAGACTGACCTGTCTTTAAATAACCCTAGGATTTCATCGCGTTCTCAGAATAAGATGCCCTTTTTCAAGTTCCCTCTTGATTCTGACTGGTTGGGTTTACCTTTCATTCAATTGTCTGGCCAGGGACAAAGATGAAGGGTTGTAGTACACTGAGGGACAGAATTCCAAGATCTTTCCTCAGGTTCTGAGAGCAGTCTTGACCTGGTCTATAAGAACTGAGAATAAGCCGGACATGGTGGCGCATGCCTTTAATCCCAGCACTCAGGAGCCAGAGGCAGACAGATCTTTGTGAGTTCAAGGCTAGCCTGGTTTACAAAGTGCGTCCAGGACAGCCAGGTATACACAGAGAAACATTGTATTAAAAAAAAAAAAGAAAAGAAAACGAAAGAGAAAGAACTGAGAGTTAAGTAGGAGCCATTTTCTAAAGGAAATAATGAGGCACTTATACTAGCAACGGTAGTTCTGTGAAAACAGCAAGAATTTCTGTGACTTATTAAAGTGGCATTGCCTGATGTGATCCTTACCAGGATCTTGCTAAGAAGGGTTGTTCCTACCTGCAAGGTGTACATCAGAAAGTAAAGATGATAGATTTGGTATTAGTAGAGAAGTCAGGATTCCGATACTTATCCTTCCACACAGGTATGGTCGGTGAGAAGTGTAGCATCATGAGACTGGAGAGATAGGTCAGTGGGAAAAACCCTGATGACCTGAGTTTGATCCCTAAGACCTCTGTAGTGTGCATCAGTAGTCCCAGTGTTCATCTGGGAAATGGGAGCAAAGACAGGAAGCTTGCTGGCCAACTGGCTCGGCCTATGAGGAGCCAAGTAGAGACAAACAGACCACCTTCCCAAACCAAGCAATAATGAGAGAGACCCTGTCTCAAAAGCAAGGTAGAAGTGGAGGGCAACATTGCCCTCTTACCTCCATATACTTATTGTATATGTGGCTATGCAACGTGTGTAGTACTGTAGGCACATTTGAATGCTATGGTGTGTTTTTGTAGGTCAACATGTGGGAGGCAGGTGCTCTTCTTCAACTGTGGGATTCTGGGATCCAGCTCAGGTAGTCCAGCCTGTGCATGAAGTGTGTTTACTTGCTGAGGCATTTCACCAACTCAAAGCCTAAAAGGAGCTTCAAGTGAAGCACTCACAACTTTGGTCCTTAGTCGTATAAATCTAGTGAGTGTTGAAAGTGCTTGCATCGTTGCTAGGTAGCATCAGTGGTTTGTTGTTAGTGTTGGTGGTGGTCATGATGATGGCAGCTAACACAGAGTACATATATCTGTGTGTGCGTGCATATGTTGTATCCCACACACGTGTGTCAGAAGTACATGCTTTACACATATATGTTGGAGTGCATGTGCACATGTGATTTGCACATATGTCATGTAGCACATTGTGGTGCACATAGGAGTATGTTTTTGCTCATTTCTTATGGTGATCTGACATGGTCAGTACAGTTATCTTTAGCTTACAAAAGGGAATACCAAGGGTACCGAGAGGTGAACGTGCAGTGTGCCACCATCTCAGGCAATGTATGTCCAGTTGGATCCACAATCACTTTTCCATCTCCCCACTCTTCACCCTTCTCCTGACTTCTCTCTCCTATCTATCCTGGCGTCTAACCCGAGGCCTTTTGGATGCTTAGCATGGGCTCTGCCATGGAGATAGATCCATCTCGAGAATCATTTCCTTAGGCTTTGTATCACATTGCCTTGCTTCAGCATTGAAACATTTGTTTGATACTGCTGAAGCAGGGTTAGTTAACAAAAGGCATCCTTTTTCTTTTTTCTCTTGGAAAACAAATTTTTACTATTGCAAAGTTGTTGCTGCTCCACAGGTTGGCCTTTACTTATATTTCAACACAACAATTGCAGAGCCCTCTACCTTTGCTTGTTGAAACGTAGTTCTGCTCACTAGTGCTCATCACTTGTGAAAATGCTTGCAACTGGAAAGGTCAGCAGGTGGGAGAAATAGTGGTGTGAACACATGCGCAACAACAGTTGAAGTGAGGGTGACACACTATCCCTCAGCTTTATAGCAGTGCTGGCTTTTGTCAACATTTCCAAATTGGAAAAAAAAAATCACAAAGCAGCAAAAACAGAGAGCCAAAAATGAGCAAAACTGGAAGCTGCTTGAGACCTCTGTGCAAACTGGAGAGACTGGATCGTTTTGCTTCAAAAGATAATCTCTCAGTCCTGTGTTCTTTAGCGAATTCCACCTACAAGTGTTTCTCTTCCCCTTATGACAGCCTGATCCACTGCCCTTCCCCTTACTTTCCCCAGATGGAAATTTTCTTGATTCTTTAATATCTTTCTGAATATCAACTCATGCAAGCTACCTCAGGAGTGAGACCAGCATGCAGTTCTGTTTTGTGTTAAGGTGTTTCATTAGCTGTGAAATAGCTGAAGTCATTTTCACTGCTTCTATTTTGGACTCAGAGGAGAAAATGCAAATGGATCAAAATCTATTTTGCTTAGTGTCAAATGACTACTCCTCACCCTGCCTGAAGATCATTCAGACTCCATTAAGGCCCTATTGCTCTGTCATCCCTAATGTCGTGTTGGGTGGTGTCATAATGCAACCCTTATCACTGACAAGCAGGTGTGACATGACATATATTAAAACCCAGTGCACCTTTATAATATTCTATAGTCTTTTGTCATATTGTTCATTAGTTAAAGAAAAGTCCTGCTTAGGCTGATAGAACATGCTAAAGAATTTCATCATACAGATGTCTCCCTCAATCTAGTATGTTGTGCATAGTGATGAGGTACATCCTCGCTCTTCCATTTTGCTTTATTATTACTGTTTACCGTTTAGTTCCTTTTTTCATTAAAGTATATAAATTGTCACTGTGCTTCAGAGGTTTTTTTTTCCCCAGTGAAAGTATAAAATGTAGTAATCTTATTCCTTGTTCTGAAATCCTCATTTTGTGAGGGATAGATGTAGTTTATTTCTGTGTGCTTCAGGTTCCTGGGTTTATTGCTATCATGATAAGAAGGTCCAGCTGCTTTGAACAGATTTTTCAGGTTGCTTGGTTTTTCTTTTTCTTTTTTCTTTTTTTTTTTCTCAAAAAGCTTTTATAGAGTTGAACAAACATCATAGGGTAACTGGGTCAGGGAAGACCCAGTTTTTTAATCCTTTTTTGACCTTCCATTGCAAAGGTGAAGCATTATCTTAAATAATGTATTTCCCTGCTTTCCTCACTGTATTAGTAAAAGCCCTATCCCAGGATGTTTTGCCCTGAGCTGAGGCTCTGACATGGACACTTTCGAGGTTCTGCATTGATAGTTGAGACATGCACGTCATTGTTGAGGTTAATGTTTAGCACAAGTCAGTGAGTTTAATTCTGAATAACTTGAAATCCGCACTCCCTGACAACACTGTTTGGCAGTATGTCAGTTTTTCATATTTCTTTTAAATTTTAATTATAACCCATCAAGTCTTAAGCAATTACTTCTGGGTTAGTCTCTTGATGAATGTCATAGCAGGGTGTTTTAATTTAATGGATCCAGAAAAAAACATCTGTTTCTAATATTTTAAAAGCCAATTTATATGGAAATTCATTTAATATACAGTCAATACACGGAGACTTGAAAAATCAAAATGGAAAATCAAATAACTGTGATGTCGTCGGTCTTCCATTAACAAAGGATTTTGCTGCGTCTAAGCTCAGCTGCTGCTACTAGTTAACACTCAGAACATCATAGCTTAGAAGAAATAGCAATGTAGCCTTAGAAAAATGGGACCTTTACCTTAGGGCTAGTGTTGACCATGACATTGGGTCATTGTCCTCCTCTGATTACTTTACTCGACTGTGTGCAAATTGTATTCTGGGGCATGGTGTCTGCTGCAGCTAAGTGGTAGTCCATATTGTATATTGAGGTGCCCAGGAGAAGGGAGGTTAAATTCTCCTTTAAAATGCTTTCAGGCTGGGTGTGGTGGCACACTCCTTTAATCCCAGCACTTGGGAGGCAGAGGCTAGTGGATTGCTGTGAGTTCAGGGCCAGCCTGGTTTATATAGTGAGTTCTAGGATAGCCAGGGCTACACAGAGAAACCTCGTCTCAAAAAAAAAATGCTTTCTGGAAGTAATAGATCAAAGTTAGTCACATATTCATATTTAATGTTAAAGAAAATATGAGACAGAACCATGTTCCCAGATCAAACATTCTATTAAGATGAAAGATGAAAACTTGTATGTTGGAGAATACAGAACTATTTCTATTGTTCAGCTTTTAAACATAGTTTTTGACAATTTTGTCTTTATTCTGAGCATCTAGAAACTTTAATTAGTTCTTGTCGATTGATAATATATATATATATATATATATATATATATATATATATACAGGACTAGCATAGTGATGGGCAAAGAGTAGATAACTACTAATAACTGATATCCTCTTTTTATTCTAAAATCCACACATACTTGATCTCAGAATTCACTGGTCTATTAGACTTTATGATGTACTTTTTAAAAAAAGACTTTACCTTGACCCTTGTGTAATAACAACAGCTAATAATGTAGAGGTCTCATCTGTACTAGTGTCCCACGATGCTCATGTGTTTATAGAGCTATGACTTCTGCCTCTCTTTGTTAAAGATACATGAGTAATTACAAGTGCTCATCAAGTGGTTTCAATAAGAAAGTATGTCATAGACACCAAAGCTCAGAGAGGTTTATTGAGGAGCCAGTTAGAGATGCAGTGAAACATCACCATTGGTTAGCCATCTCTGCCCCACGGAATAGTCACTCTGCCTTTTCTCTTAGCTGTGCTCCTCTGCATGAGAGTCTTAATCTGCTTGAATATTTGTTGTGTCTTAATGTGTTTTAAGGCAAGACATTACAGAGTTTGAGCTCAGGACTGTTTACTTTAAATCCATGGTCTTTCCAATGTGGCCTTTTGAAATATTCATGTGAAGGGTCTTTTGAACTCACAAGAGATACCAGAACTGGAAAGAGCTGGAGGGCTCTATCTTTAGGCTAGTTTCCCAACATGTGGTCTTTAGCTTCTAAAATGCCCAACTATCCTGATATTGGGCCAATTGAGAATTCTCCAGTTTTGGAGCTTTGCAGTGCACCTGCCTTTTAACCCAGGGGCCTCTGCAGTACTCTGATTTGAGAGTAGTTACCCCAGGAATACAAAATAATCCAGATGTCTCCTTCTTGACCTGGAACTATTATAGCACAGAAGAGGAATCTTCTAAACAGAATCATTTACATGCCATCTTCAACATATGAATTCTACCTTCTTAGGCTTATTGATTATTTAATATAATTTTGAAAAATAATTTAAAACCATTATATAATACATATTTGATCATATTTCCCCCAGCTCCTCCCAGATTCTTCCCACTGCTCACCCAACTTGATGTTCGTACTCTCCCCCAAAAAATCAAAACAAAAGAAGAAAAATATCAGCCCAACACATACACACGCACACACACACACACACACACACACACACACACACACACACACGCGCACACACACACACACACACACACACAGAGAGAGAGAGAGAGAGAGAGAGAGAGAGGGAGAGAGAGAGAGAGAGAGAGAGAGAGAGAGAGAGAATGAGAGGGAGGCACCATGGAGTCTTGTGTTGGACAGTTACTCCTGAGCATGAATCTGCCTTGGATTCTGATCGATGTAAACAGTGTCACTCCACTGAAGAAAATCAATGTCCCCTTTCCCAGCAGCAATGAATTGAAAATTACTTTTTAGTTGTGCCTATTTTCCTTTTTCTGACTAGAATTTTATCTGCCTTGAACTAGTAAAGGTCTTGTGCATACCATCTAAGGTTCTTGGCCTCATTAATGATGAGAATCAGGTATACATTTTATCTTATGGAGCAGGCCTTAAATCCAAAGAAAATATCATTGGTTACTTTGATAACATTTCTGCCACTACAGCATTAGTATGTATATGGTGCAGGTATGTAACTACTGTTGCTTTCAGGGTTTATAACTGTGTGAGAATGATGATTAATTTTCTTCTTCAGTAGCTTGTAAACTACCTTCCAGCTCTAAGAATATTGGTCAGTAGGGACAAAGCTTCTAGTTTAGTTTGGCACCAGTTCTGCTTCTCCCTCTTTGATGATATAAGTATGTTGTGTCTTCGGCAACTGGGTTTTACCAATGGTTGTGGAGGCTTATCAATAGCATTGACAGCAGACTTTTGGCCAGTGACTCAGAGATGTAATCCATTCCTAGTGCTGGAGATTTTACTTGGTAACATATTGCGTGTAGTTGGGCCATTGTCTCTGCTACTTCATTGTAAGTTTATTTAAGTTCCTTTTATATATGTATATGCTTTAGGAAGTTTCTACAGAAGTAGGTTTTGCTAAAGCTTTTCAAAAAACCTTTAGTGTTAGCTACCTCTCCCTATATTCTCTTCTCTGCCCCGTCTTCCTATTTCTCTCACCACTTAACACTCATATTCTCATCCAAAATTTCTTCACATGAGACATGCCAGTAGTAAGATATCAGATAATAGCAGGATTTTCCAAAGTTTAAATGAGAACATGTAGCCAAGGGGACTAGAGTGTTTGACAGACAGCAAGTACCCAGCAAGTACCTTTATAACATTATATTTTATTTCCCCTTTCTTGGAAGATTTTCTTCTCCTCACTAGTTATTTACCATACACATAGCCCCTGGATATTCTGAGTGAAACACACATTTCACTATTTAATATTTGTCTTGACAGTACATTAAAATTTTCATCAGTGTCATTCTGAATGCATAAACCTTCCATTGATGGAATAATTACATGTTCTTTTAAATAAACATTAAGGCAAAGATAACCATTAACATTTTAATATTTTTGTACCTACTTACATGTCCCCAGTGGTATATGGATTACATTTTGGGACATTCAGGTCGCAAAAATAACACAAACCGTGATAGTCTATGTTACTATTTCAAACACATATGACTTTGAACCAGTTGTTAGTTTTTATTTCTCATCCATAATTTCTTCACCTGAGACATGTCAATAGTAAGATATCAGATAATAGCAAGATTTTGTCAGTGTTGTTCCAAAGTTTAAATGAGAACAGGTAGCCAAGGGGACCAGAGTGTTTGACAGACTGCAAGTACCTAGTAAATAGTAGGTCTTTACTCTTGACAGTTATGTGGAAGTATGAGGCATGTAATCCTGGAAATTCATTCAAGTCAGGTGACAATGAAGTATCATCATGACTTTTACAGGTGACAGCGGTGCCTGTGAGAATATACAAATAGGAAAGGCTATAGCATAAAGGCAGGCAGCCAGGTAGGTGGCTTGTCTCATTCTTGTCTCATTCTTCCACTGTCTTGGCCATAGCTTCATTGTGATCTACAGAGCAGTAGCATGGACGGAGTTGATGACTGTATCAGAGTCTGGTATCTGTGCCGTCTCCCGGTCCTACTCCCTCTGAACCATTCTACCCTGATACTCAGGTGATGTGTGCATATGAGAAACACTACTCTGGGACCTGGCACCTATCTCTTTATTTCTGGGAGGTGCTCATGCTGGATCTAGATCTCATAGAGGAGCAGGACCCAGGGTATCTTAGAAACGCACCATTTCAGGCAGCTGCCAACTAGCCTAAAAGGCTGTGTTTTAACCAGAGTTCCACAAGGGTTTCAGAACAGTTCTTTGGGAGCTGCCTGCCACGGGAGTTTGAAAACAGTGATAGAGCAGTTGCATTCATTTGTTCTTCATTGACTGCTTCTCAAGCAACAAGCTTCTCAGGATAGCAAAGCAGCACCCACTGCCGCCTTAGCAGCCATGAGGGGATGATCTGGGTTCAACCTCTGTGTTCTGGCAATTTTACTGTGAAGTATAATGACAAGTCTTTTGAGGGAGGTACTATCTCATCAATGTCAATTTCTTTCATTTTCTCTTTGTGTATTTTACATTTGATTTTTAATATATTCTGTTTTTCAGCCGCGCTATCAAGACTAATCAGGACCTGCTCCCAGAAACCCCATGGACACACATTTTCTACAATGATTTCTGGGGTACTCTTCTAACCCACAGTGGTAGCCACAAGTCCTACCGACCACTTTGCACTCTTTCTTTTCGACTGAACCATGCCATTGGCGGGCTGAACCCCTGGAGCTACCATCTTGTCAATGTTCTGTTGCATGCAGTTGTCACCGGCCTGTTCACACGCTTCTCCAAGGTCCTCCTCGGGGATGGATACTGGACTTTCATGGCGGGCTTGATGTTCGCTTCTCACCCCATTCACACGGAGGCAGTAGCAGGCATCGTGGGACGGGCAGATGTGGGTGCCAGTCTCTTCTTTCTCCTTTCCTTGCTCTGCTACATTAAGCACTGTTCCACAAGAGGCTACTCGGCCAGAACTTGGGGCTGGTTCCTGGGGACCGGACTGTGTGCAGGATGCAGCATGTTGTGGAAGGAACAAGGAGTGACTGTCCTGGCGGTTTCAGCCGTTTATGATGTCTTTGTCTTCCACAGGCTGAAAATGAAGCAGATCTTACCTACCATTTACAAAGTAAGTGATTGTTGCCTCTCCAGCATTGCACTACTCAGTCATTCATATGCTTGGTCCTTTGCCACCATTTAAAAAAACAGATTTTTTTTTTTTTTTTTGTTCTTCAAGCAGAATTTAAAATGAGTTCCTTTTGATGTTCCCTTAAGTAGAGTGCACTTTTTGACCCTTCTCTACCAAGCAGGGTTTCCATCACTGCTTGTTTTATTTCTCAGGTTACTGAACTTCTTTCCGTGATTTCTAAGGTGGCAGGAGAATAATTTTGCCTAGTAAAAGTGCATGCATCTTGATTGGTTTCACTTCATGTTTTTTTTTTTCTTTTTTGCCAAGTTCAGAATAATCCAGTAATGGCCTGTGATGTGTATTTGTAAAAATAACACAGCTGATGACTGAGCTAGATGCTGGACTCCGTGGAAGGCATTGTTAGTATGACTGCTTCTGACTTTTGAAAACATCCCTTTCTGTAGTACTGGGAATTCAGATCCTTAAACAATGACTCATGTTCACCTTCTCTTTGTTTTTTAGTGTTTAAGAATAGAAGAGGCAAAACACAGAAGGGTTATTATAAGTTCTAGCCTGAGGCCAATTAAGACTTTGCTTCCAAGCTTAATGTTTGTGTATTCCCTTTAGAGATTTCACATATAATGTTGTCTAAGATTATGGCAGGATTTGGGGATCACCATATACTAAAGGAGCCCCAGCGTTTTTCTGGTAGAGGTTGTTTACATAGCTCTGCATAAATAGGTACATAAATGCATGCATATATCAAACTTCACTCTTAATGAACTATAAATAAGTTTATTTACAGACAATCCTGCAGCATACAGGTAATTTACCAGTTATGCAAGAAAAGCAAATTTGCATGGGAATTTGGTAGATGTGCTTGTTTATTTTTATACAAAGTGTTAAGTCTTGGTAGAATATTAGATGTGATAGAACACAGAGCGTCTTCAGTGTTTATCAGATTTGTTTGGTAAGTTGAGTTTGTTGTCAATGTTAAGAGCGCTACTTCATCTGGGCAGTGGTGGTGTATGCCTTTAACCTCAGCACTTGGGAGGCAGAGACAGACAGATTTCTGAGTTCAAGGCCAGCCTGGTTTACAGATCAAGTTTCAGGACCACTAAGGCTACTTTATATCAATACCCCAAAATGACAGAAATATGTTTAAGGCCACTTTAAAAATGGCTAGAAACTTTCTAATACCATGCCAAAATTCATACAACATTTTTTAAAATGAAGTTCAACTCAGCAGCTCAAATGACAGTTTTTCATTTATTTTTATTTTTTTTTTTTAGGTTTTTTGAGATAGGGTTTCTGTGTGTAACAGCCCTGATTGTCCTGGAACTCACTCTGTAGACCAGGCTGAAGTTGAACTCACAGAGATCTGTCTGGCTCTGCCTCCCGAGTGCTGGAATTAAAGGTGTGCACCACCACTGCCCAGATAAAAGTTTTCTTAGCATTGACAACAAACTCAAGTTATCAAACAAAGGACAGTTTTTTAAATCAAACATTCTAACACAATATAGTCCAAGAACTGTAGGAAAATTTTAGTAGTTGTTTTTTGTAATCAAACTATTATAATTTTGAAAGAGCAATAAAACCTTGTATGTACATTGAACATACTGCAATTCCAAATGGTAGTCTCAAATTTGAGCTGAGATGTCTCAGGCGGTATTTGTAAAGGATGAAATATGTATGTTGTATACTTAGAAAGAGGCCCCAGTGAAATCACAGTGTCCAACATTGGTGATGAAACACAGGCGAGTGGTGTCAGAAATATCCCTTTTTTGTATATAAAGTGGAAGTAATTTTTTTAACGTTATTAACAGTTTAATATTTAAGAAGTGTCAAGAGGCATAATCATTTCTTCATACAGTTTTCAGACTATAATGATCATGAGTTGTATTTGACAAACATATGCTATACAAAAATCTGTGATTATTATTAACTTTAAAATTACTATGTTCTCTTCAGTGAAGTCAAGATTTTGGTTTGTTGTTTGGGTGTTTCGAGACAGAGTCACTCTATATAGTCCTGACTGTCCTGGAATTGACTATGTAGACAAGTTTGGCTTTAAACTCACAAAGATCTGCCTGTTTTGGAAGTAATCTTTGACCACTGTGCATCCAGAGACTTTTCCCTCCTGCCGAGCTTGTAACAATCCTGACATTGAGGGTCAAGATCCACAGTCTATGAAACTATGTGGAGCCCATAAGGAATGGTTTTGGGGGCAGAGGCTACTAGAGAAACTCTCTACCCTCCTACCTCTTCACTCAGAACTCACCTTTGCATTCATTGGAAAGGGAAAGGTTAAGTAAGCCCAGCTCTGCTGTAGAAACGTCTACTGTTCTAGGTGGGTCACACATTTCTTTTGGACATAAGAGAAGGCATTTATAAAATTGATTGACTGAGCTGAGAGTATTCCTGTATTGCCCAGCCAGGCCTCAAGTGGGCTCAACTGAAGCTCTGGAGTAGCTGGGACTAGAAGCCTGCTAAACCACACCCAATAAGCAGTCGATTCTGGTTTTGAATAGACACTTATAAAGAAACTGACAGTTTCTCCATGTTTTGTCTATTGTTTTCTCCCCCACATTCCCTTTTGTAATACAAAATTGAGTTGTAAGAGAAACATGGATGGGTCAAAATGGAAAACAATTTTATTATTACTATTTTGTTACAGATTTTGTTTTTCTATGTGTATATATCTGTGTGGGTACCCATGCTTGTGAGCTTGAGGGGCCAGTAGACGGTGTAGGATCCCCTAGAGCTAGCATTACAAACATAACTGGGACCTCTACTCTATTCCTCAAGATTGAGCGACCAGTGCATTTAACCATGAGCCATCTCCTCAGTCCTATTCTATTCTTATTTATTATTATCATCTTTAATATATATACTTACATATAGCATAAACTTTTCATTTAGACCTCAAAAATTAAGGCTTAATGAAGTTCTTTTGTGCTTTCAATTAAATATTGTCACTTTAAAGAAAATTCTGCATAGAGTATGCTGCCAGAAAACAACATATGGCTTACAAATCAAGCTCTCCATTTCCAAATCCTTTTAATTCTTTCAAGGGACATTACAGAAACTATTTTTTTGTTTTATTTATTTATTTATTTATTTTGTTTGTTTGTTTTTCTAATATGATGTCATCAACCAGAACACACCTTTTCTACTGGAATTCAAAAAGAACAAGGCATTTCCTAGTCTTTGTTGTTTTATGTAGATAGCAGGCTCTTTGAGGACACAGCTCTGCAGCTTTTAGGACCTCCTGTTGATAGCCTATGAAGCAGGGAGGGTTTTTATGGACAATTTCCATTTCACTAGCTCATTATTTTAATATGTTAATCCAGGACTTGCCTTTTAGGGCCTTTAAGGTTCCTTTCAGAGAAAATTTTAGTTTTCCTCGCCTCTTTTCAAGGGCAGGGTTGTTTACTATAAAGCTCCTTGCTTTAAGAATATTCTAGACAATAATTGTGACATAAACAGAAAATTATTCGTTTATGTAACATTAGAATTCATCTGAGCTTTCTGTATTTCTTCTGGCAGCCTCATGTTATGCAACTGCTGCTTCAGAGAAATGAGATGCCCCTGCAGAAGGGTTCCTGTAGAGAGTGAGGTCCCCATGCTTTGGGAAAGGACTTCATAGTTTCCATGATCCAGGGTCTTAGATTGTTTTGTTCCTAGGCAAAATAGATGAGATTACTGGAGCTGAACATAAGCATAATGAGTTAGTCATATATGGTCTCCTGAAACAAAGGCATAGTGCAAGGTGGTCATAA
>CAJQZJ010000315.1:4665536-4691822 GCA_907164525.1 Lophiomys imhausi | reverse complement strand
AGAGAGAGAGAGAGAGAGAGAGAGAGAGAGAGAGAGAGAGACAGAGAGAGAGAGAGAGAGAAAAACAATAATGGAGGTCTTCATGAAGGCTCATGAAGGCATGTGACTCCTGGGGACCTTAGAAGAAGTCCTGTTTAGCTGCTGCTGATGAAGTGGCTGCTGGTCGGGGGAGGAGTACCTGGTTGTGGAATGTTGCTGGTTCCTATCAGTTGGAACTTAGGTAGCTAAATTTAGAGACAATTAATAGTCTTCTCCCATTGAGGCCGACTGCTATTGACACTATTTTCTTTGAATATTTTAATCTCTTTCTTTTCTTTTAAATATTTAAAAACTCATTACTATAGAAGTTTCCAACCAGCCAGCTGAACTGTAGCCATATTAGAGATGAATCAACATACCTCCATTTGGCTATCATTCCAGTTCACCAATTAATTACAATTCTGCTATTAAGTTAAAAAAAAAAACCATAAAACAAAGAACCAAAAAACTTTCTTGCAGGCTCCTTTAAAGTATTGGTAACCCCCAAACTGCAAGCTCGCTTTTGAAGTTTAGTTGTTGGTTATGGCTTGTACTTGTTTACTTCTTCAAGGCTCCTGTTCTTTCCTTCCCACAGTAGCTGCACAAGGAGTCTCAGCTTCTTTTTCTTCACTGTGGAGCTCCGGTTTGATTTAAAGCCACTTGCAAATGATGTATTTACTTGGTAGCTGTCATGAGCTTAAGACAAAGACTAAAATCAGCATCATGCTTTTCATTCTCATTTGGTTTGCTTTGTTATTTGAGTTACTTCACCCCACTATACTGGTCTCTTCTAGGTGATGAGGCTGAGATCCAGATTGGTCCAGAAATAATTATTTGATAGCAGGCTATCTATTTTCTATCCTTCCCAGATCACCAACTGGGCACTACACAAGCTCACAAGAGAGAAAATTTAAAGTATGCTCAATATACATTAAGGAAGTCTTTCTGTTTTCATCTTGTAACTTACAACTCCAGGGATGTAGTGGGCTTTTTAAAATGTCACTTCCTGACTGTTAAAGATTTATAAAGTTTCTTTGATCACAGTATGTGACTTTTAGTTTTTTTTATATCTATAAAACACAAAACTGACTCTAAATGAATGTGTTTTAGAAGTAAAATAAGAAGAAAAGACGAAGGCTTAGATGTCCCAATTGGAAAATGGTCTTGGCTGTGGGAAGAAAGTGCTGAATTTATGTTGTCAAAGCAGCAGTCTGAAGTTTCTGGTTCTTGGACAGGATAATTTGTAGTCTTCTATTCCCTTGCACTGCAGTATAATCTTCTCCATGGAGGCACTAACTTCTTTATTGTTTATAAAGGAACGGAAATAACCCTTCTGAATTCATTAGTTTTCATTTTCACATATGCAAAGCTGGCTGCAATAATAAAACCACCGCTAGTCTCACTGTGTGCTAGGAAGGTGTCTTCTATTCTCCCTTGTGTTAGAGTTTATATTATTAATTGAATGCACAGATAGGGATAGTTTATGGGTTCTAAAATGTAAAGATGGGTAATATTTTATCCCAACACCTGCCTGTAGTAGACAATAACTGTATACATATCTTCAGTATCTGCTATTTACTCTGCACCAAGTGCTGACAGAATACCACATAAAGTGTTAGAAAAACATAAATGTCAGGAAAACAGATTTAGTCTGATTTGAGGAGAGCCTTAATGGCATTTAGCATCTCATCCACGTTTGTCACTAGTGTACACATGTGTGTGTATCCATGTGCATTCATGTTTGTGTGTAGATCAAGGAGGGGGCAGACAGGATCTCCTATGTAGCCCTAGCTGGCTTTGAATACACTATATAAACCAGACTGGCTTCAGACACAATGACCCTTCTACCTTTGCCTTCAAGATGCTAGGGTTAAAAGCATGCACCATCACTCCTAATTTCATGTTTTAGTGAAGACTTACATGGTTTTGAGTTGGTTTCTTTTTTTCTTCTCTCAATGTCTCATGTGACAGATATGTCATGCACTTTCTAGTGTGTGTTTGGTGTATGCATATGTGTGCACATATGTGTGTAAGTCCATGTACGTGAGTGTGTGTCCCCATGTGGAAGTTGGAAAATCAGCTTCTAATATTTGCTTCCATTCCCTCCACTTTATTTTTTTGAGACGCTGTCTCGCCGTTAACTTGGAGTTTGCAGTTTTGGCTAGATTGGCTGTAACCTACTTTTCTCTCTGGGATGCCATTCTCTCATCCATTCTCATAGTATTGTAGCAGTGTTGAGATACACATAGTGTATATGCCCTGGAGGATCCTATTAGGTATGGATTGTAAAGAACACTTTTTTTTCTGTTGGTGAGAGGGTTTGTGCGTTATAGACAGTTGTGGTCTGTGTGAACCCAGCTTCTACACAATAGCAGTGTGTGCTTGCCTTTTTTTCTTCCTCTCTTTTTTCTCTTCCTTCCTTGTTTTATTGAAAATAGATTTTTTCTCTAACAATGTATTATAACTGTGTTTTCCCCTCCACCTACTACTCCAAGCTCCCTCCCATCCAGATCCACTACCTTTCTGTTTTTCATTAAAAAACAAACATGCTTTTATAAGATAATAAAATAAAAGATAACACTAAAACTAATACATTGGAATTAACAAACAGAAGGACAAGAACCAAAGAGAAGGCACAAGGGTCAGAGACACACTTGTTGGCACACTCATGAATCCCCCAAGAATACTAAACTGGAACCCATAATTTATAGTCAAAGGACCTGGAGAGTCAAAAGAGAGAAGGAAAAATTATATATGAATTAAATTAAAAATAATAAGATAATTGGGAAAAAAGGAAAAAAGAGCCCTGATAGAACATTATAAGACAAGAAGACTCCAGAGATGTTGTTGAGTTTGTTTTCTGTTGGCCATCTGCTGCTGACCATGCAGCGTACCCTTACAATTAGTGTTTCTGAATGAGGTTTCCTTGAAGGAAACTAAATTTTCATTTGGAAGTGGTTGTCAATTCAAGATTGCTTTTGAGTTAGGGATGAGGGCCTGTGACCACTCCTTTGAGCCTTAGGGCCCCAACTGGTGCAGGCCCTGTGCATGCTGCCTCAGTCTCTTTGAGTTCATGTGTGCATAGATCCTATGATTTAGAGGGACTTATTTTCTTGGCATCCTCCATTCCCTCACAGTATATGTTCTTAACTGCCAAGCCATCTTTTCTGCTTGTGCAAAGAAAACTTGGATATCTGAAATTTTCTGTATATCTATATTAAAAACACTGCATTATTTTTTTTACTTCATATATACAACCCATGAGGCTAGATATGACTCTTCTCATTTTAGAAATATTACCAACATGCAATAACAGAGTGTATAAACTATGAGTTATGTAACTTTATAGTAAGATATACATTTAATCTTTCCATGAGGACATATGCTAGTGTTTACAGTAGATGGGATTAAAACTATAGATTGTTTCATGTTGGGTCTTCTCATTTGTTTTTATTAGTTTTATAGGGGTAGAATTCACAATACCATCAAATTGGTCCAATCAAACACCCAGTGACTAGCTTTGAGTAAATTTCTGAGGCTTTGCGTTATTGCCACAGCTTTAAACCTAAAGATGCAATTAAGGGTAGGAATTTTGGACTTGCAGTTATCACTGTTTCAAAGATGTAGGATTTGGTGCTTGTTCTTGTTTGACTTTTAAATTCTAACAAGGCCTATTGGGGAAAAGTGTTGACCTCAACCAGTGTGGGTCAGTAAACGTGGTTACAATCTCAGCGAAATGCCCTTCTACCAGCTGATGTCTTTGATATGCTTGGCTGTCTTATTCACTGTTTAACAAATTCATCATGGAGTTTGAATAATCAGTATTCTTTGAGGGGTGTGTATGGGTCAAAATGTTTGGCTCCTTAATTTGTTTTCACAAAACAATGATAAATTGTGGGCTCCTACATAAATACAGTTTTCTAGAGCAGGAATCTTATGTCAGTATTTGATTGCCTTCCTGGCTGTAGACCATGTATTTGTTGCCTGTAGACCGTGTTTTTCCAATGAGTGTCAGCGACTTCCAGTGTAAACATGAAAGAGAGAAAAACCTCTTTCTTTTTCTCGTATTTTTGTTTTATATATGTCCTGTATGTGCAGGAGTAATTAGGTTGTATTTCAAACATAAAGCTGGCTTTTTCAAAGCTGTGACTCAGTGCTCTGTTGTCAAAGAAGAAAGGCATTGGAAAACCTGTGATAAACTAATTTCCATTTCATTACCTGTTTGGAAAAAAGGAGAGCATATTTAGATAAATTAGACACACTTGAGAAAACGATAGAATGTATAGGCTATTTCTTTATGCCTTTAAAAAAATGGCCATCCTAAGATATGGCCAAGCTAACTTCCTGGACACAAATGCACTTCTGAGCAACTTTAAAAGAGCAATAACATCAAGTTAATTATGGCAGAATGATTCTATAAAAATTTAATATGCCATTAAGACATGAGCTGATTTACATCAGATTTATAGAAAGGTCATTTGAACCTGTACCTCTGCATCCAGCTGGTTTCTTTTTCTGGATTAATTATGAAGAAAGCCTCTGAAAAATGTTAGACATTTGAGAGAAGTTGTGATTTCAGAGATAAAAGAACCGTGCTGGGAAAAGTATGGCCAAATGGCATAATGATGTGAACCCTGCAGTTCTAATCAGGAGCCCTGCCTCTCACACAGGCTTTGCCTCTACCTAGTTGTGTAGTTTTTGACAAGTCATTTAACCTCTCCAGGAGAGTATTTTCCTAATAGGACTATGCCTGAGGAGGCCTCAAAGACAAATGATATCATCCTGTTTTTACCACGGTTTTTAAAATAATTTTAGTGGATTTCTTCTGTGAAATTGCAATTTTGTTTGTCTTTGAACTAACAGACTGGGAAGATATATTTCTTGTGCAGATATGACATTCCACATTTCCAGGAGTAAAAAGTTCAGATGCTAAATTATTCTGACAATGTTTCTTTCCCTTGTCTCACCCCCTGTCTCTTAAGACAGTCTCCTGCATCCCAGGCTAGCCTCAAACTTATTATGTGGCCAGGAAAAGGTGACCTTGAACTTCTTATTCTCCTGTCTTTCCCAGTGCTGAAATTACAGGATTGTGCCATTAACTTGACTTATCCTTTGCTGGGGATCAAACCCAGAGCTTTGTGCGTATTAAGCGAACATTCTACCAACTCAGCTATATGCCCGGCCCTATTATAAAGTTTTGTGAGAGCCAAGTATGAACTATAAACTGGAGAACTGTGTGTTTCAGAGCAACATATTTGTGTTTAAAAGTGTATTTATTTCCTTTTGTCTATTTTTATCACTATGAAGTTGTCTTTTCCATTGTCTTTAGTAGAATTAAAACTCGACAGGTTGCCTAAATCATAATCTCTTATAAATTGAGATCTCCCTTTCCAATTCTAGATAAATGTACCTTTTTTACATTAGGTGTGTTATTTTATTCATGTAATGAGAAGTTGACTTTGATGTCCTGTTCTCTTCAAGTAAAACAGTATGTCTCTCATAAGTATTAGGATTAATTTGCCATTATCTATGGCACATTTAAAAAATAGCCAAGGAAATAATATTGACAGTGCCAAACTCCCCATACACAACTGCAGGGTCTCAGAGGTCTGGGCACTTTCTCTGGAAGAAACCGGTTGGTGAATGTCTTCTACTTTGAGGGTCAGAGCTGCAGCTGGTGGCCCTGCCTACAAATGGATATGTCTGTGTTTTGGGCTACAGTTTACAGACATCTCATCTTTCTAGTAACATGGTTGATAAGCTGACATGTGTTTGTCATTGGACTGTACCAAAAAGTTGAGTTCCATGATCAGAGTTATTCCAAGAGCACACAAGTTGTACACAGCTTACAAAGGACGTTTACACTAATTTTTAATTACATCTGGGTCTTTAACACATCTGTTGAGAGAATGTTCTTATTTTTAAATTTTAAATTAAAATTAATAAGTTAGGTTTTGCCTTTCTTTTACCTTACCAGTTTAGGAAACTGAGATTTAAAGCACTGTAATGTGTCCAGGGTAACACTGGGCCACAAAAACTTAATTTTCTTATTCCCTGTTTTCTCGATGTTCTTAGGGGATTACAGTTTGTATTAGAATCTCCATCAACTGTAGTTTTGAAAGGAAGATAACTCTTAACTGAACACAAAGTTTCTTCTGGAGATTCTGAATTTATTGAATACAATTAAAGTAAACTTCATGAACAACTTCCCCCTAAAAGAAGCCAAAGTGAGCAGAAACTTTCCAGGGCTGGCTAGCTAGCTACCTGGAAAAGTTCAGAGCCACTGTGAAACTGAACTTATATTGAAATTTAGCTCAATGCATAAGGTATAGTTACCTTTCTTTTTCTTCATTATTCTTGTCTATTTTCCCTTAAATTACACATATTATATACTAAAAATAAATATAAATCCACATTATATATTGTATATCTATTAAACATCTGAAGGAGAACTTTTAGTGGGAGGAAAAACATATGATGTATACATTGTACCATTTTAATACCAGTTTTACTTCTTGACTAGCATTGTTCTTCCCCAGTGTTATCTTCCCAGGCAGATATGAAGCATTGATTTTTGATTTTCTCTGAAGTCTCAGGGACAAGCATATTGGTAACTATGGTATGTACATATGGTATTAGTAGTTCAGCTGATTCGTTGTTACAGTCTCTTTATATGCCATATCACTTCTCTTTGATAATGGGGTATTTTGTTTTCTCCAAAAGGAAGCATTGAGGTAGCTGAATGTCATTAGAAGTTTTGGAATTTATGTTTAAGTTTATTTGCACATTTTACATCATGATCATAACCCATTCCCTCCCCTCCTCTGGGTTCTGCCCTCCACCCCCCCTTCCCCTACCCTCTCTCTTTCTCCTCAGAAAAAGGGAACCCCCCATAACCTTCCACCCGAGCATATCTAGTCGCATTAGGACTAAGCACATCCTCTTCCACTGAGACCATGCACCACAGGCCTGTTAGAGGAAAGTGGTTAAAAAGCAGGCATAAGGGTCCATGTCAGAGACAGCCCCTGTTCCACTTGCTAGGGGACCCACATGATGACCAAGCTGCCCATCGGTTACATATGTGTTAGGGGCCTAGGTCCAGTTCATGCGTGGTCTTTGATTGGTGCTTCAGTCTCTAAGAGTCCCCATGGGCCTAGATACCAAGTGCATCTTTCTGGTTCTGGCTCACCTCATTCAGAATGATCTTTTCTAGTTCTATCTATTTTCTTGTGAACTTTACTTTTGCCTAAAAACTTCTTTGGTTTTAGTAGCTGAGTACTCTACATCTCACACCTGTCTGAATGGCTAAGATCAAAAACTCCAGGGTCAGCACATGCTGGTGAGAATGTGGAGAAAGGGAAACACTCCTCCATTGCTGGTGGGAGTGAAAACTTGTACAACCACTTTGGAAATCAGTCTGGTGATATCTCAGAAAACTGGGAGTAGTCCTTCCCCAAGACCTGGCTATACTACTCCTGGGCATATACCCAAAAGAGGTCCGCCATACTGCAAGGTTGTTTGCTCAACTATGTTCATAGCAACTCTGTTCATAATAGTCAGAAACTGGAAGTTTTGGAAATTTGAAATTGTGTTTTGAATTAAACATGAAAGAATTAAAGCTACAAATCTTAACATGAATTTAACACCGTCCTGATTTGGGTTTGGCTTTGAACTGTGCCACCAGAAGGCTAATGGCTTGTAGGCTTGGTCCCCAGCTAGGGATGCAAGGGAGGCTTAATTAAATGATGAGCTTTATCATGAGCTGCTCCATCCAGTCTGAAGGGTTGTGCAATGGGGCCATGCTTCAGGAGCCAGCTTGCAAGACCGTGTCTTGGAATGGGTACTTTGCTCAGACCCTCACTCTCTCTTTTTCTGTTTCCTAGATGTCGCGAGATGAGTAACTCTGTCGTATCACACTTGCCGTGATGTTGAGGTCAGGTCTTAGAATTGCATAACCATGGTCAGGAACCTTTGAAACCTTAACCCAAAATAAGTCTTTCTTCCCTTAAGTTATTTTCCTCAGGTGTTTTGTCATTGTGAAATACAAATAATGTAATATGGGATCTTAATTTGGAGCTCATCAAGTCAAATTGAGTGAGGCAATGAGATACCAATTGCTTCATTAGAAATACACCAGGGAGTCTAACATTTTCCTTCTTGTCCTTTAGTGTCCATGTCTCAAAAAATATAATGTTGTTATTTACAACATAAAATGCTAATTAGATTGGAGATGGATTTTTAAACAGAGATCTTTATAAATGATGTTTTAAAAGTTTTTTTTGAAACTATCATATTGAGTCCTAGAGATGTATTCTCAGATTGTACAATTGCACTCAGGTCTGGTATTTTCTTCTTTTGAGAAATAGTCCCATTCTGTACTGCCGGGTTGAGTCAGACTTGCTATGGAACACAGGCTAAGTTTGAACTGAAGACGCTCTACTCAACCTCCCAAATGCTGTAGTTACACGCATATACTACAATGTGAAGGTTTCCACACTTGCTGTTCCAAGACTATTCCTGTCTTTCTTTTCAGTGCCCCCTTATCTAGTGCCGTAGACTTAGCAGTCCACCTTAGACGTCAGCTTCTTCCTAAAGACCCTGGGAGGGCAGTGGATACTTTAAGGTTTTTCACTTAGAGCTGATGCTATAGGAATGAAACCATTCTGATTTTCTTCATTTCATTCAGGCCAGTTGACAGATCTAATGATTCAGTCTTGTATTGCTATCTCATTTTTTTCTCTCCCTCTTTTCTTCTTTCTTTGCATGTTTCCACCATTTTCATCCATTTCTTCCTTAAGGTACTTGTTGCAGAATGGTGTCTTCTATAATGTAACAGTCATTATTATCTTTGTCACGACTCCTGTGTCTACCTGCAAGAATCGCTCAAAATTGGGCCTGTAGACTTTCCCTTAAGAAGAAAGGGTTGGTGAGAATTATTAGAGCCTCATGCAACATTCTAGCCACTTCTGCTTATGTAATTCTTCCTTAGGTGCTTGTAGTCTTTTGTTCTTGGAGGGGGGGTGCTATAATACATACAGTGTTTGTTATATATAATGAATAGATAACTTTATTTTTTTTGCTCTTTTTTTTCCTTTATTTTTTATTTCTTCAAGTTACATCTCAATCGCAGTCTCCTCCCTATTCCCCCTCCAGTCCCACCCTTCCACCCTCAACCCCCCATCCTCTTCCCTTTTTTTTTCTTTTAAGTTTAAGGTATATCTTATTTCCCCCTACAGTTTCCCCTTTCAGTCCAACAAATGGCTCTTTCTCTTATAATAACAAATACAATACAGTACAACAGAGGTAATTAGGCCACAGTTATGAGGGTTATATGGCTTAACGTACATTCCCAATGACCAGTCCATATGTATTTGGTACTTGACTTTAACATTCTACTATCTAAACATCTCCATGAGTTTAAAGGTCTATATCTGACTCAACATTCATACTAACTTGCAACACAATTTTAAAAGTATCTTCTTAGATCTATAACACTCTCTTGACTCCTAAACAACTCAAAATAGGACATTGTCATCCTTGGTGAGGTGAAACTTTTTAGAAACAAGGCTGATGTCTCACTCATGTTCCTATAAGTAACCCCTCACCCAGTGCTTCTCTTAGCAGGCCCCATAAATCCAATTGTTCCCCAAATTGCACCTTTGGTAGAATCATTACCTTGGTCTGTTGTTGATCTGTCTTGAGGGAGCAGGTGTTTGTTCATGTCTCCCCAGAGAAATTAGCAAAGCAACAAAGTAACACTATTCTTCTGTCTTTCAGTGACTAAATTAGCCCTAAGGTTTAGGAAGTTAGTTTAGCTTCACAGTTTTGGTATATGTAAAATATATTAGAAATTATTTCCACCATATGGGGTAGAATTTATCCAGTGAAAGTGCTTTAAAGGTTTTCTTTCTTTTAAACCCCAAGTTAATATCCACTAAAGGGAACAAACTGTTAAAGAAACTGATATAAAATATGTATGTTAAGGAAATGCCTGTAGAATCATATAGCCATGGTCACTTTAAAAATCCTTGTGTAGAGAGGCCTCTCCCTACAGAAACCCCTGTGGACAGGTGATAAGTCCCTTGGGATTGGCCAGAAGCACAGATGGTACTAAACTTTGTATGTAATCTAGTTCTCTACACACATCCTCAAATATAATAACCTTTCCACTTTTAGGAAGTGCTCATTGCCCTGTGGCACTGGCTTTTGCCATATTGTCTGGTTGGTCACAGCAAAACTTGTACAAATCTCATTTCTTCTCCACACTTTCACAGGTAAAAGATTCATGATTACTGTTGATCTTTAATTGCCATATGCATTTTTTATTAAGTCAAGAACTTTTACCTTTTTAAAAGCAATCCCTTATTGTTTTTCTTTGGCATGTTAAAAAGAAAACAGGCATCACTACTGTTAGAATATATTAAGTGCAATAAAATCACCTTGAACATAAATACTGATGTTAGGAAATATTCTAATAACAACATCAGCTCCTAAATATCTAGCGGTCACTAGTTCTAATTTATAGCTTACAAATTTATTTGTTATGTTTTCATTTAATTTTTTGAGGTGGTCACAACCAAAAAAAGATAATACAATAATTAGTATATGTTGTTTTCTGTAGATACATAGACCATAGAGGTTGAATTGGGATCTTTGATCATCATCTCTGCATTCTGACAGACCTATAATTGTTCTCAATCCTCATACAAACTGTTTCATTTATTGTTGTTATTTCTTTGTTAATACAGGCATCTGTGCACTCATTCATATAATAATAGGTGCCTTCTATTGGCCAGTTCTTGCCTAGTTTCTACACACAGTATAAATCAATGACTGAAACCAAGTTCTCCCTTACAGAAGTGCTATTCTTGTGGGAGCAGTGAAGTTTGTTTCTATTAAGAAAGTGATAATAAGATTATACACTTAATGTCACTTTGGACCTTATAACAACTTCAGGCTTCACCTTTACACTATGGCATCTTTCACATAAGTGGTACAAGTTTAAGACTGGGGGGCCTGGAGAAAGGAGGTATTAATATAGACTGGAGAAATGAAGTTTATTCTGGAAAGGAGATTGGCAGTTTTAGGTCTAAGTATGTGAATTCGGTTGATACCTACCAAAAACACACAGTAGTATTGTAGATACTTTGAAGTTCTGAATTCTAAGAAAATATGGCCCAAATGAACTTTACAATTACAGAGTAAACATGGAATTTTATATCAGATAATATTACCTTCAAGGCAGAGAAGGAGAATGTAGTCTGAGGAGCTGGTGTTTGAAAAGAACAGAGGTGCTAAGGGTAAAGTATGGACTTAGTGTTTTGGTGGTTAAAGCAGACATCCTTGAACTTAGAATGGAAGTTCATGATTTTGAAATCTTTTAAAAAGTGTTTATATCTTTTCTTTTATTGCGTGAATGTTTTCATCTATACATACAGCTGTTTGCCACATGTGTGGCTGGTCCCTGTGGAGGTCAGAAGAGAGCATCAGATCCAATGGAACAGGAGTTACAGGTGGCTATGAGCCACTGTGTGGGTGCTCCAATCGAACCTTGGTCCTCTGCAAAAGCAGCCAGTGCTTTTAACCACAGAGCCATTTCTCCAGTTCTAGTTTTGAAAACTTTCATTCAACTAATTAGCTGTGGACAGTGTGTAATACATTTAACCTTGGGAAACTTGAGTTCTTCCTGCCCTTTTATGAGAGACTATTCACAAAGTTTTCAAATAAAAAGATTTGTAGAAGAACTGCTAGATACTGTCCATATAAAGATACTGTGTAAATTACTTTAAATATTCATAATTAGTGTTGCTATTACTATCAGGTAATTGTTATTACCTCCCACAGTGTGATACAATTACAGAATGGGATGCTTTCTAGACATTCCTGTCCCGACTAGATGCCAGGACCTCATCTGGGAGGCGTAAAATGACTTAACAGGTGTTTGAATTCATTAGCCAATTACGTACAATTCTTCCTTTCCTTGTAATATCTAGTTTCTTCCAGAACAATATAATAGAGCTTAATTTGTATTCCCTTTACCATATCTATTGGATGACCTGCATTTGTTTCCATTGTTGAAAGCATGGTACATTGATTTAAAACATGGTACAAAATAGAACAAAAATAGATTTTGAAACTGCGATTCATATTGCAAAAATTCTGGCATGTTTACTTAATAGGTAATAGCCATCATAGAAACTGATACAAGATTAAAATTTTCTGCTAATACTGTTTAGGCTAGCAGCAGTTTATCTAGTTATTTTAATTAACCTCGATCGGAATTTATAGCACAGTGTTAATGTTTTTCATCCCTTTTTTTTTTGTTTGACTTGATCATGCCATGAACTGCACAAAATGTTTGCACTCCTGAATATTGTTGAACTGAAGGTGCCTTGCAAGGCATGGCACAGGGGACCTGGCACCTGAGGGTTGGGAACAAGAGTGTGTTTAAATCAATAGCTTTCTGTAAGGTTTTAAAAGACGGGTTCCTCCCATTCCCTCTTCCCTTTTGCTCAATCCAAACTAGCCGAGTGTCATTCATGTACCTGGCAAAACTTCATGCTTGTCTCTCAGCAGGGTTCTAAGGGCTATGAGCCAGTCAAAAAATGATTGACATTTCAGTCAGAGAGAGTCCACTAAACCACAACTGTTAAGGCAGACAGAATTCCCATTAGATGAATACTTTTTGGACTTAGTCCAATGATAATACTCTATTAAAACAAGTTGTCCAATCTTATGAGTTAACTTGAAAGGAGAAGTGGATGTGGGGTGATTTGCAAAATGTTTGCACGTGTAAGTTCAGCTTATTTAATTTTAAATAATTAGGGCATGGCAATGATTAGTGCTAATTGGAGCTGTGTCAGGATGAAAGAATTATCCAACTATGTTTTGAACATTAAGGAGAGACTTAGTAAATCTCATTTAACTATGAGGATTTTAATTGATAATTTTTTAAAAAAATCAAAGATATACATCTTAATAAAGAAATACTAAATTTTAACTCAATCTGAAAGCACTTGAAACTTAGTACTATAATGATAGCTACAAAGGCATGATTAAAAAGAAAGATTAAAAGTGGGGGTTTTAATGGCCCTAAAAATAGGTTTTTAATAAGTGGATAATTCTTTTTTTTTTTTTAGTTAATCTGAAGTAATGAAACTTCTGGGTTGCACTGAAGTCTCAATCATATAGAGGCCAAAGCACCAGCCATCATAGGAATCTCACAGCTTTCAAGTTGTCTGTTACGAAATCTTCCTGCAGAAGTTGCCTATGAGCTTTCTGAGCATTAAAATTTCCACATCAGAACTCCTAAAATGAATATGTGATGATAGAAATGGAATTTCACATTGGAAAAAGCTAAGGAAAGGAGTTGGGTGTACAGCAGTTACAGGAAGAGTTCATCTAGAGTAGCTACCAGAAACAGGCTCCAAAACTATATGCATTGCCAAGTTGCCTCTGGCAAAAAAATACGTTCGTGGAGATTCTATCAAAATGGAACTTGAATGTCAAATGTTTTATGTGTTTATTTGTATCTGAACATCTGGCTCATTGCCATTTGGCAGCTATATTAATATTTCCTCCTGCGATATAACATGAAATTATGCAGTGAGGAAATGTAATGGGTAGCTTACCATTCATGATTAGTTCTGACTAACAAAAGCAGGCTTTGAAGCGAATGTTTTTGCTTTGAGGATTTGATCCCATTTCTTTGTACTATAAATTTTATCATCTGTGATGACTATTTTACTCGTTGAAAGATTCATCTCCAAAATAATAAGATACCTTGGCCTGGAAGAAACTATGGTTTATACTTCTCCATATTATCCATGCTTAGACTTAGATTTTGTTTTTAAGGGATTTTTCTGAAGGTACTATTCATGGCTGCTACCACAAGTCCACACATTAGTCTTTTGCTGCTTCTAATATATATTTTAATATCAGAGGGAACAATCCAAATGATTCACACTTTTTTATTTTTTTATGTGTTTTTTTTCTGAAGTAGATTCTGGTTGCCAGTAATCCCCTTTCTTCAGCTGATGTGCTTGAAGATTTGGCATAACCCCCCCCCCCCTTTTTTTTTCCTGTATCATTCAGCTGGAGTCGGGGAATAGGTGGCAGCTCACTCCTTGCTTGGTTACCAGCACCATCTGCCCACAGTACTCCTGTGGCTTCCAGTGCTTCCCATGTCTACTGGGAATGACTAATGGAGACAGTGCCCCTCTAAGTGCCACAGCATTGGGTGTCAGCTTCTCAGTAGCTAAAATTGTTGTCAATGGGAAGGATGATAAAACAGATGCTTTCCCATGTGAAAACCTTCTTTCAGAAACTCATATTGCCTCAGTTGCCCCAATCAAGAAAACCAGTTTTACTTTATAAACTGACATTTTTGAGAATAGAGACAGGGTTTACCTCAGATGCCTCAGATGTATCCAAATGAAAGCCTGCATTCTTATTTGTGAGAGACAGTAAAGTCTCTTGTCTATTAAATATTGAATTACTTTATCTGCAGCAGAAGACAAATTGTACTTACAGCATCATCATATGAAAAAGCAAAACACAGAAATTGTGTTTTTAATTAAGAATGATGATCAGGTAGGTAGGCATATTAAGTAGTATTTGTATGTATAAAATCTTTTGCATATGGTGTCTTTTGTATTTTTATAGGAAAACTCCCACACTCATTAAGTAGCTGTCTATTATATCTTTCAAAAGAGAGGTCTGTATGGCAGCCTCCCTACTGAGTTAAGTCTCATTATAATTTGTCTCTTTATGTTTGCAAAATGCTGGGCTCCCATGCTTACCTCATTAATGAGACTGGAATGCACCTCATAATGGGGGTAGTTTGTGCCACGAAAACCACACAGAAGTCTTTAAAAAAATGTTGCAGTTTAATTCATTGGTGCAGGAAATGCATTTGCAAGGGGTTTCCTGGTTGAGAAGAGATAGAAGTTCCATTCAGCAATTCAATTAATTGTAAGTTCTTTTGATTTCATTATTTTTTCTTTATGTATATGTTAAATATATGGAAGGGAATTTAACACAAATGAAAATGTTTCACTGCTTTAAAAAGAGGTGTCCTTACTTTTGTTTGAAACTCCTTTTCTGTTAACATTGTTTCTTAGGTGACAGTGGGTATTTTCTTCATAAAGGCTGGATTGTTTTGCAGCTAACCTGATTTGACCATAGTGCACTGCCTGGTGGGAAGTCTTAAATCTCTTATTTGAAGCTAAACAAGATTACTCAAGAGGCCTACATTCAGAAGCTTGCTATTCCTGCAGTGGTTTAGGGGCCATGGCACACCCATGCACTTCCACTAATTGAACTCTTTGGGTACTTCAGTTTCAAATAGCTAGCTGTGGAAGGGCCTTGCCATGTGTACGCAAGAAATTGCTAACTGCTTGAGTTCCCCATGTTAGCCTAATGAGGAAGAATGGGTCACCATGCCAACGAAAACACCATAGCAATAGGGTTAGAAGCATCTTTCCCTTGATATTTGCCTCGGACTTAGGGTTCCGAAGTACACTGTAAATCCTGTAGAGTTTCGGAGCTAGTTGAAATACGATTTAAAGCAGTGTCACCTTGTATGATACATGTAAAGAGCTGTGGTCAGTGAGACTGAATAACACTAACCCCATTTAGCAAGCAGTAAAAATGTTAGTGTAGTATTAATCTATAATCACTTGTTTTCCATTGGCCTCGGCTTTTAGATGCTGCTGCAACAAAGCCTACCTATATAATTTTATTTGGTTTTGAAGAGCTTTAATTTTCATAACTTATTTTATAAAAAAGACATTATTTTTAGAGTGAGTGCAAATTTACAAAAAAAAATCAAGAAGCTAGGTCAGAACCCTCATGTATATTTTTGTTTCCCTGTTATCACTATCTTGTATTCAGACATAGATAAAATAATATTAACAAAATTCTATGATATATTTAGGGTGCCACCCACCCCTCCTTTTTAAAATGTAACATCCCATTGCTGTTTCCCTACACCATGCAAGAGAAAACATTGCATTTATTTGTCATAGCCTCACGGTCTTGGTTATGACTGTTATTGAAACTTTCCTTTTGATAGCTTAGCTTTGAAGATTCCTGGTGGGCTACCATGTAGACTCTGTCTTCATCTTGAATCTGCCTTTCTGAACAAGTTAGACTGCTTTAAATTTTGAGAGGAAAGAATTATTCATACAGTGACAGTTTCATTGCATGATATCAGGATATATGCCTCCAGAATGACATCAGCAGTAGAGTTGCCTTTGATTGTCTGTTGAGAGACTGCTTTTTCAGGTTTCTCAACAGTGAAGAGTTTTCCTTCAGTAACCCTATTTTGATACTGTTGTGGGAATGAAGTCATTATGCATAGGCCATATTTAAATTGTGGGTCAGAATTATACTTCCCTTCCTTGTAGGTATAGCATGCATGCAAATTACTTATAATTCCTTTACAAAAGCAGATCAATAATATATGTGTAATATAGGCTCATGATATTTTATACTTTGTGTTAAGCTACAACCTGATATTATTTCGCTTCTTTTTGTTCAAATTACTCATACCTTTGACACCAGCATTGCTCTATATGTGTATTAACTTTGATTAACCACAAAATATGTTCTAGGTGTGAAATACTTCCCCATTTTACTTTGGACATGTATTCTTTCTTGTCATATATTCAAACTATTCTTGGTTTATATTTATGTTTTGAGGTAAAGATCTGTTGAGAATTATTTGAGGCAGGAACAGAGCTAAGAGAAATTCTATATTATTGATAAAAGGAAAGTTGTGACTTTGGTGATAAATGGTGGATACAAAGTAGATGGGATATGGTTTGTTATGTCTACAGACTCTTTCCTCTGTCAGAGCTTTCAGGAACTGATTTTTATCTACTTTATTCTTAGAACCACTATCATTGCCAAGGGCTTAATTTGGAATTAAATGAGCCTTATGCTTAAGTAATTTATTCTCATTAGTTTGCCAAAAATGGGTCTCATGATAGGTGTAATACTCCAAGGCAGAATGTTTACATTTTTGTTTTATTGAGATTTGCATATTTCTTTAAATTTTCATTTATGTCCCTGAAAATCTGAGATCAGAAGACTATATTCAATTTGTGTTCTTCAGAACACAGGGGGAACTTCTCTCTTGCCTATCCTTCCTCCCCTCCCCTCCTCTTCCCCCCCCCGCCCCCGTCTCTCTTTCTTTCCTTCTTTTTGTGAAAGAGGGTCATGGGAAAATTTCACATCTTCATCTATTAAGCTGTGGCTTTGTTTTTTAACTCATTTAGTATGACAATAAAGTGGAAAAGTTGTCAACTCTAAACATTATGTTCATGGTTTATTTCCATTGAATGACTTTTCAGTATCTTGGTACTTCTGAAAAATCCTTCTACAACTTTCACCTTAGAAGTATTGAGCCACAGTGTTTTTTTTTCCTTGTCAATTTAAAGAAAACGTTTTCAAAAGGATCAGTAACATGTTTGAACTTACTAAACACTTATAGTATATAAGTAGTATATATAGTAGATCTTTGTCACTTTGTAATCAAATAGGTGATTTAAACTTGAAGAACGCCTTAGTTGGCACAAACTGTGTCTGAGTTGGTTTTGTGTGAACATGCATTCTTTTCCCCATGTTTACTTCTAGTTTACAATAGATTCTTATCAAGAAAAAAATGTTGCTGTGGAATTTATGAATCTGAATTTACATGAAGATGGAGGAAATGGGTTGTGAAGGGTGGGCACAATCACAGACAGAGACACAGTGAGATACACAGACAGTGAATGTGGTTGCCAGGAGATATAAAGCAACAGTTCTGTGGGTAGCAACAGTCAAGTTTTTTGATATGGTGCCTTAATGTCATGTGGATTTTTTTCTTTATGAGCCTTGTTGGGAGACATTGGGGGTGATGATTCAGCTTAATGAAATTTAAAGTGTTGAAGTAAAGATAAATAAAAGTTTGAGGGCCAGTGTTAATCATTTATCTCAATGCCTACAAACCTGAGGTTTTGGGATTCTCATATATTTTATTTAGTTTGAGTAAGTCAGATGTAAAGCTACTGAAAATATATGTCCTAACCTTTCTATATTGTCTTTATTTAATGTTCTTGTAAACCTAAGGGGGTTCCTATCAAAAATCAGGAGAAGCATGACAAAGTAAGTATAGCTGTTAGTAAAAAGTGGAAAATTAGAGTAGACATGTTGGCTGTGCCTTTAAACCCAGCAATTGTGAGGCAGAGGCAAGCAGGTCTTTATCACTCCAAGGCGCGCCTGGTCTGTTAGCAAGTTTGAAGCCAGTCAGGACTACATGAATCTATGATGCTTAAAATTTAAAAAAAGAAAGTATTTTTAATGTGGAGCAAATGTAAATTAGAAATATTGTGATAACTATAATAAAGTAATAAAACTTATAACCTAGGACATAAGATACCTGTTTTAATAACTAGAATGCAGGTTATTGGCATTGTTTGAATATTTTTAAAAGGCAAGTTTTTAATCCAGTAAACACAAGTGTAGGATGTTGTTTCTGGTTAAACTTGGTGTTAGTGCATCTGTTTTATTGCAGTACCCTTCTCCATAGTCCAGTTCTAGAGCCAGCTTAGGTGTCTTTCAGCAGATGAGTAGGGGTTATACACAGAACTTTTATTCAGCCATGAGGAGGAAGACAAGTATGTTGTTTTCTGGAAAATGCATGCAATTGGAGATCACCAACATTCAAATAATTTGGAGCCAGGCATAGTGGTGTATGCCTTTAATCCCAGCACTCGGGAGACAGAGGCAGGTGGATCTTTGTGAGTCTGAGGCCTGCCTGGTCTACAAAGTGAGTCCAAGACAACCAGAGATACACAAAAGAAACCCTGTCTTAAAAAAACAAAAAAATAAAAAGTAAAAAAAAATAATTTGGACTCTGAGAAACTTTTGAAGAAACTTTCAATTTTTTTTTGTTTCCTGTGTGGCATTTATGTAATATGCATATTTTGTGACATGACTTTGACTAGCCATGCTGCTGTATACTGACTTGTTTTGTTTGTTTGTTTTTTAGGTTTTTCGAAACAGGGTTTCTTTGTGTATCCTTGACTGTCCTAGACTCACTTTGTAGACCAGGCTGGCCTTGAACTCACAGAGATCCACCTGGCTCTGCCTCCTGAGTGCTGGTATTAAAGGTGTGCACCACCGTACCCGGTGACTTGTTTTGTTTTGTCTTCATTTCCGTGTAATAATTTATATTGATTATTGTGTGTACATATTTATATTGTACATACAATTTCTCTTAATTGCCACATAACCTCAAATCATAAGGGCAACTACCCTTTATTACTATACTGCTCTGTTGATGTTTTAAAAATTATTTTCTGTTCTTTTTTTTTGGCTTTATGAGACATTGCATTATTCTCTTTGTGTTTAGGCATATACATTTTTAATTAGCTTACATGTAACTAATGCTACTACCAACTGTAGGTGATACAGATTTTTATTTTTCTCTAATTTTCAAATTTTCCACTAGTGCTACACAGTATCTCTTTTACTCAACCTGTTTTATTACTGTTTTATCCTAATTTCAATAACATTTATATCCAGTTCTTGTTTTAACTTTATTTGCAGTGGACATTTTCACAGTAGCTTGTTAAACACTGGATTTATTATCTTTCATAACATTTTATGATGCCTGATTAAGACATAAACAATTTTCTGGGGCTAAATCCTGTCTTTAAGTGACAGTATGACTTACCCTATTTCACCCCTGAATTCCACTTTTTATAATTGTCTCCCATTCTCTGTATCTTAGACTTCCTGATGCATTTATTATGAATTCAGTTAGTCTTACAGTCTGGGAGCATGGCTTACATCTCATTATTGTTTATTTAAAATTCAGAAAATGTGCCTTAACTATTCATGTAGTGAAGGTCCAAATGTCAGCATTTTCAGTGTCAGAATAAGAGGTAGACTGTGCAGTTATGGATACGGTGGTTATCAGGTAGACTGCACTGGTATCCTGTAGGTGTTCTACCTAGATAGGGCTATACCTATTTTTATTTCTTTCTTGAAAAAAATATTTACTTTTGTGTGTATGGGTGTTTTTTTCTTCATGAGTCTTTCCACCATGTGTAAACATGCCCATGGAGGCCACAAGAGGACATCAGGTACCCTGAGATTGGGGTTCCTGAAGGTGGTAAGCTGCAGTGTGCATGCTTGGAATCAAACCTGGGTCCTCTGGAAGAGAGACAGTGTTCTTCTTGAAGTCTCCTCTCTAGCACCAGGGTGTTGGCATTTTTAAAAGGTTGAGTGGGTTCTGTTCCTCCCAAAGTGTTCTTCAGGCAGAATAGTATGTGACCGTTGAACGTCCTTCTTATGACCTTTTGCACAGAATTGTACATCTGCACATCAGAAGAGGACATCGGATCCCATGGGTGTACAGTTATAGACAGTTATGAGCTGCCATGTGGGTGCTGGGAATTGAACTCAGGACCTCTGGAAGAAGAGCAGCCAATGCTCTTAACCGCTGAGCCATCTTTTAAAGCGCATTACTTTTATTTTTAATTCATGCTGGTGACTGAGTTCATGAGCAAACATGTGGCTGCTTAACTACATCTTCACCCTCATTGCCTCACTGACAGTGTCATTTTCACACTGGCTGATCTTGAACTTATGACCTTCAAGCCTCAGCCTCTGCATTGCTGACATTGTAGTGTATCACCACTGAGCTGTGATTTACTCTGGTTAAAGGAGTTAACCAGAAAATTTTTAGAAACATGGATTTTTTTTGTCTTTCCCAAATCTTTCTCTTAAAATAAGGAAATCTTTTATTAAAAGTTAGAGACTGGACATCGGAAAAATTATATTTGTGATGAGTGTTATTAAACATTGTTATGTTATTAGTGTCGGTGACGCATGAGTCAGCCTTTGAACACCTGCTTCATACTTTGGTTGAGATTCAAGAGAGTGACATTACAACTGCCATGGGCGTGGCTTAAGGTCCCAGTACCTTAGACCTGAGCAGACATGATTGCTCTTTGCTTTCTATGTGAAATAGAAATTATAAAATTAAAGGAGACAGTCATTAGTTGACCACTGTATCTAACAGAGTGCCATGTACTGTAGAACTGTTCTTTCCTTTTGACCTGACACTGAAGGGAAGTACATTGAATTCATTTTGTTGAGGTCAGAATTTGGATGTTTTGGTCATTGGATGCTTTTAGAAAGGGAAAAGGAAAAGGAAAAGATACTTATCCAAAGTTATATACAGACTAGGATTCTAGTCCCAATTTTTAGATGAAAGTTTCCCTAAGCATATTTTAAAAGACGTGCAAATGAAGTCGTGATTTGCGTGCCCCTTTAAAACTATCTCTCAGTTCTGAATGATAAATGAAATGTTCTCATGTTACAGTGATGATATTGTTGACTTTTCTCCCTCTCTTTTGTTTTCAGAGGAAGAACTTGTCTCTTTTTCTCAGCATTAGCTTGTTAACTTTTTTGGGGACCAGCCTTTTGGGTGCCCGGTTATACTGGATGGGGAACAAACCACCAAGCTTTTCCAACTCTGACAACCCTGCAGCTGACTCTGACAGCCTTTTGGCTCGCACACTCACCTTCTTCTATTTACCTACCAAGAACCTCTGGCTATTGCTCTGCCCGGACACCCTGAGCTTTGATTGGTCCATGGATGCTGTGCCTCTTCTCAAAACAGTTTATGATTGGAGAAATCTACACACGGTGGCCTTCTATTCTGGACTTCTCCTCCTTGCCTACTGTGGTTTGAAGAACCCAAGCTTAGAAGGAGAGTGCAATGGGAAAGCTGTGACAAATGGCAAGCAGAGTGCAAATGGCCATACCTGCCATGCGGATGTGGAGTACCGGAACTTAGAAGTTAAGCCCAGCTTTGCATCCAAAGTAGAGAACGGAATTAAAAATAGTTTATCACAGAGAGCTCAGCTCCCCTCCACTGAGAACATTGTTATTCTGTCCTTATCTTTGTTGATAATACCTTTTATTCCTGCCACGAACCTGTTTTTCTATGTCGGCTTTGTAATTGCAGAGCGGGTCTTATATATTCCCAGTATGGGCTTCTGCCTTTTGATCACAGTGGGTGCCAGAGCCCTTTATGTCAAAGTACAAAAGAGGTTTCTCAAGAGCTTGGTTTTTTATGCTACAGCAACGTTAATTGTTTTCTATGGACTCAAGACTGCAATCAGGAACGGAGACTGGCAGAATGAGGAGATGCTGTATAGGTCAGGGATAAAAGTAAACCCAGCCAAAGGTAATGTGTCATTTTATGTTTCTTTTTGCCTGGGCGCTTTACACTTTCAGCCTTCTTAGATCATTGTTTCTTGCCTTAAAACATAATGTTACATATGAGATCCTTTTATGTGAAACTTGTACCTTCCATCTTTATGTATGTAGAAATACATTATAAAACCAATTGAGACACATATTCAGCCTTCCCCGCTTGCAATAGGAAACTTATTTCCTTATGTTCCTGATTATGTTTTCACAGGAGACTTAGAGCATGTGTTGACTGGAAATAAAGACTATCATAAGAATTTAGAAGAATGCTTACCTTCTTCATTTTAAAATATGAATAATATATCTTTCAGTATAGAATGAAAATCATAGTATCTCATCTAAATATATACTCAGTGTCAGGATAAGAGGTAGACTGTGCAGTTATGGAGAGACAAGGCCTCTATGTCTTTTTTGTCAAGCTATGCCTGAGGAAATACCACAAGACTTCAAGGCAAGCTGTTTCTTAATCTCATTATTGTGACTTAGGTGTAGGTGTGATCAGTGTAAGGTTTTCAATGGTTAAAAGTGCTCATGGCTTCCAAGTAGTTACTCCATTCTTCATTTAGGATTTCTAAAATAACTTAAGGAGAAAAAACTATGTTTTTACTATAGAATAAGAATATAGCCGGGCGGTGGTGGCGCACGCCTTTAATCCCAGCACTTGGGAGGCAGAGGCAGGCGGATCTTTGTGAGTTCAAGGCCAGCCTGGTCTACAAAGCAAGTCCAGGACAGCCAGAGATATTCAGAGAAACCCTGTCTCGAAAAACCAAAAAAAAAAAAAGAAAGTTAAAAAAAAGAATATGGATTGTGCAATTCTTTATTGTGTTTAGTGTAGAAAAATTATTTTAAACAATCTAAAAATTGGTTGATATAGCAGAATGTAGTTTTTGTTAAAACACAACATGATAAACCAAAAGCTGTTATCACGGTTTAGACAAATTAGATAGTGATGAAAACAAGAGAAAAAAGGAAGTAAGGTACATTTTCAGCACAAATACATCACAATAAATGGTGCCTGATAGTATTCATTTTTCTCTAAGTAATTTTTTTACTTAGCTGTTAAAGTATAGCTATTTGAATACATTTGAACTTGGATTTTCCTTCTCTTTCTGATATAGTTCTGCATCAAGATCCAAATACCAGAGGAACAAAATGTTCCTAAATGTACAAGAAATAGCTTATTCATAGATTGAGATATGCTTCCATAGATCAAGATTTTGAGAAGAGACTTAGGCATCCTTTTCCGGCTATCTCAAGTCAAGCCAAGGGTTCATGGATGCATACACAATTTTATATGCCAAGGCCTTAGCGTCTGTCTATAATTTTTAGTCAGTTGCAGGGATTATTTTTGAAAGACTTGGTTATTTTATGTGTATGTATGAAAGGCCTACATGTATTTATGTGTAATATGTACATTTCTGGTGAATGCAGAGGGTAGAAGTGGCTTTGGGTTCCCTGTAATTCAAGCTGTAAACAGGTATGAGCTGCCTTGTGTGGGCTGAACCCAGATCTTCTGTAAGAGCAGCAAGTGCTCTTAACTGCTGAGCTATCTCAACAACCAGGGTTGCAGAGGTTTTTAAATGAGAATTGAATGAAGAGCTGAGGAAGGAAGAAATGCATTCATGCCATGCAATTCTTTAGTTCTCTTTGAAAAAAATCAGGGTCACATAGCTTTTTTAAGTAGTGGATAGTGCTTGACCACAAGACTTGTTAAAATGATTGCAGTCTTTACAGAATGTGTTCAACCAGTTTTTCTTTGGCGATCCATGCAAGTTTAGAACAAGTGTATGTTGCCAGTGTATTTCCTTGTCATTTCAAACTGATGCATGTAATGAATTCAAACAAAATCCCCAGGCCTGTTACTTGAGTCACCACATTGTTTTGGGGCTTTATTAAATTTTTTGGCTAAAATTTCTTGCTAAACTGCTGTTACAAAGGGTTCAGATAAGAGTTGCTGGGGGAAGATAGAAGCTATATTCTTTCATGTGGCAATCTCAATATGTGCAGCTTGGAACTGATAAGATGGCGCCATGGCTTTTTAAGATCCCTGTTCCTTGTTTGTTCCCCTGCCATCTCAATGGGTCACCCTGCCCATGTGGTCCAAGATGGCTCATTATCACATCAGCACTCCAACTGACAGGAAAGAGGAGAGGTGGGGTAGAATGTGGGAATACCCATTCTTTCTGAGATATATTGAAGAAATTGTATATACTGTGTTTGCCTAGAGATTATTGGCTACAGCTATCTGTGAGAAAGACTGAGAAAAATTATCTATGAAACTCAAATATCCAGCCAAATGGCATTACTCTGAAAGACAGGGAGGATAACATTCAGATGCCAAGGTCAAAATAGCTGTCTCTGACGCACAGAAAGTAGAAGCATTTTTAACCACATAGGTCATTTTCAACATTAATTATTGTGAGGCCTGATGGCTATGATTTGAACCCAGTGTTTTGGTGGTATAGTTAAAAGGTTTGGTCACTACTTCATCACCGTAGGTATTATCCAGTAAGCAACTGGCTTTGTAATACATCCCCGTGTTTTCTTTACAGCACTTGACAAGTGGCGCACAATCTAGGCATTTTTTTATAATTTATTTTTTATTTCTTCAAGTTACATCTCAGTCACAATCCCCTCCCTACTCCTCCCTTCAATCCCACCCTTCAACCATCTTCTCCCTCAACCCCCCATCCCCTACCCTTTTTTTTTTAGTTTAAGGTATATTTTTCCCCCTACAGCTCCCCCTTTCAGTCCAACGAATGGTTCTTTCTCTTATAACAATAAATACAATGCAAAACAACAGAAATAAATAGGCCACAATTATGAGAGTTATATGGCTTAGCATACATTACCAATGTCCAGTCCATATGTATTTGGTACCTGACTTTAACATTCTACTATCTAACCATCTCCATGAGTTTAAAGTTCTATATCTAACTCAGCTTTCATACTAGCTTGCATCACAATTTTAAAAACATCTTCTTAGATCCAGAACACCCTCTTGATTCCTAAACAACTCAAAATTTAACTATGAGACTCTAGCTATCTATTCTTCAACCATCTCAGAGATCTGAGAAGGATAGAAATATATGATTATATAGGAAGTGCAAGGCCCGCAGCTTCCCAAACTAAGAAATGACATACCAGTGGCTTTCTGGACAGTTCCCATTTTCTCTCCATACATTACAGCATCGATCTTCAGTCATTTGGCCCCATTTCTCTGACAGACATTGATTGTAGAGCAGGAATTATGAAGGACTTACCTACCCTGTCTTGGCAGAGCTAGGCTGTCGAATTACCTGCTTCCAAGTTTTGTCCTCTTTGGACAGCATTCTGTCTACAGTTGAAGCAAGGGGTTTTTCTTGTCAAGAGATAGGCTTGCCACCAATTCAACCATCTCACACTGGAGATTCTTCAATGCTCATCTTCTACTTGGAGTAGAATAGGGGGTGCTGTCAGGCGCTGACATGTCTAGATATCAAAAAATCTTAAGTTAAGAAAACATCTTTGAATGCATTTATTTTAACAAGAGTAGTTAAATGAGTGCATGATTGACCAGAATCAGGAAAGGTATCTTGAGATTTGACCTCCTAAGTTCCAGCCAGCTGCCTTGTGCAGACAAGTCCTCATCATTGTACTGGATGGAAGGCCCATTTTCCCAGTAGTTTCACCGTGAACCCAGGAGTTATCGGTGTATATCAACTTCCTTTCTCACTCCCTGCCCATTCCATTAGTAATTCCTTCATGATGTGTCTTCACGAATATCTCCAGCACCTGACCAGTGTTGTCCTACCTCCACTGTCATCCCCATGGGCTCAGCTGCCTCCTCCACTGTCATCCCCATGGGCTCAGCTGCCTCCTCCACTGTCATCCCCATGGGCTCAGCTGCCCCCTCCACTGTCATCCCCATGGGCACAGCTGCCTCCTCCACTGTCATCCCCATGGACACAGCTGCCACCTCCACTGTCATCCCCATGGGCACAGCTGCCACCT
>CAJQZJ010000315.1:4643791-4660573 GCA_907164525.1 Lophiomys imhausi | reverse complement strand
CAAAACAAACAAACAAAAAAAAATCAAACCAAAACAAACAAACAAAAAAAAGAGGTTTAAAATGTTGCAAGTAAATTAAAGGTTACTACAGTTTAAAAAAATGTCTGGTTAGTCTCAGCATCATACATTTTTAAATTAAAAACAAACACACACACATATAGTGTGTGTATACATATATAGTAAGAATAATATTTTGTTCAGAAATTAACTGAAAGTGTACCTGAAATATAAATCTCTATGCAATGGGAAAACTGACAGTTGTGATTTTATGGTCTAAGATCTAAGTGAGAATCCTCTTTAACTATGGTACAATGTAATTAAGCAGCCAGCTTTGTAAATATGGAAGAAAGAGAGTTCTATTTCTCCAGTAATTTATCATGACATTTCAGGGGAAGGAAGAAAACTTTTCAAAAGAGGTTCATATTGTATAAAATATTAAACTTATCAATGATGTCAAGAAGGAAAACCACTGTTGTATTTCAAGGATGACTGGCTGGACCAAAGCGTCTCTAAAACAGTGACTTCGAACAACCTTATTAAAAGACAGCTATTGCATATGAACGAATGAACTCATAGACATTAATGTGAGATAAGTAATCAGAAACTAAGTCCATAGGGTGGAGAAATGTTGTGTTCTTCTTCTCCACCCGTTATCTATCTAGTAAATAAAACAAAAACCCCATAATAAACAGTACGCAACTGGATAATGGTAGTGCCTGTCTTTAATCCCAGGATTTAGGAGGCCAAGGTAGGCAGATTTCTGTGTTCGAGGCCTGCCCGGGGCACACAGACAAACATTGTCTGAAAACAACAGTAACAACAGGGAATGGAGAGATGGCTCAGCGGTTAAGAGGACTGCCTATTCTTCAAAGAACCCGGGTTCAAATCCCAGCACCCATAGTTCACATCTGTCGGGCGTGGTGACACCCGTCTTTAATCCTAGTACTCAGGATGCAGGTGGATCTCTGCTAGTGCAAGGCCAGCCTGGTCTACAAAGCGAGTCCAGGGCAGCCAGGGCTACACAGAGAAACCCTGCCTCGAAAACAAACAAACAAACAAAAACCCCAAGCAACAACAATAATAATGACACAAGAGGAGTCAGAAGAAGAAATGAAATAAAACTGTCTAATTGACTAAGATAGGCCAAACTATTAGTAAGACCCTTTAAAAATGTTTGATTCCAAAGTGAGGGCTTGAATTCAATCCTTTCAAAAGCCCAAATTAAAGTCTAATTATTTGCTTATTACTGTCTTAGAGAAACCAAGGTAGCAGAGCACTTGCTGGGTTATTTTGAGTATTTGTAAGTGGTTTATAGTGCTCAAATTTATTAATTGTATTTGTAATTGTACCAAGGGATTTTTTGAACCTTCATAATCTGTAAAGAAAATAAAATCTTAAATAGAAAAGAATAAAAAAAAATTAATCTCTCTTTAAAAAAAATGTTTGATTCCTGAGAAAATCAAGTGCATGCATTTTTCTGTTGGAACTAAGTAGTCGCAGAACTTGCATATCCCTTTCATTCCTTTAATAATGAAAAAAATACATAGAGTCAAACAGAGCTATGTGAGTTCAAGGCTAGCCTGATCTATATATTGAGTTTCAGGAAAGCCAGTGCTGCAGAGTGAGACTCTATCTCAATAAAACCAGGAAACAAACAAAAAAGACAAAAAACAGTGCCCACATTTTATTCCTTGTCTATCTCTATTAACTGTGAGTATGCCTTTTTTTGTGGCAAAACGTAGCAAGCACTAACAAGATACAATGCTCATAACCCAAACATGTAAATGAAATTGTTGGTTACTAATAACTCTGTATTTGAGATTATTCATAAGAAAATTCTAGTTTGTTTCTGGAATTTTGAACTCCTCCTCTCCTGAAATTCACATTCCCTTAGGCTATAATCATTTATGTTCTGAAGAAATTGAGACCATTTAGTCTCTGATTAAAGTAATCCTGAAATTAAATTATTCTTACTTAAATATTTCGTTTCTTCAAAATGTTGTATCGTTCTTCCTTAATTAAACATTTATAGAAATGTGTTCATCAAAGACACTATTTGTAGAAAATATGGTTATCATATTTGTGTAGGTTAAAAGATAGTACCAAGTGCCTGTTTCACAGATGCAGAGAAAGTGCTGCCCCAGTGCTTTTGAAGTCCCTGTCCCACTGCACCCGTTTGCTCCTCTCCGATTTTCATTTTTCTTCTTCTGTGCTAGATCCTCAAATGTGTTTGATGTAGAAGTTTCGCAAGCAGGCACTTTTGATTTTGTATTCCTGTCTCAAAAGCTTCTGAAATTTCACTATTAGCCGTGAGAACTTTATTGGCTTCTCTCCGGATTGTTCCCCATTTCTGAATCAGGACTCTTTGTGTAGCACAGGCTAGCCTGGAACTTATTATATAACCTAGACTGTCCATCTTTTTTGTCCCCGTTTTCCCCAAATGCTGGAAATACATAATGTGAACCATACTGCATAGCTTGTAGAAAGCTTTGTATGTATGCCTTAGTAGAGAGTGAACCTAGGGATTTCAATTTCTACTAAACAGTCATTCTGCTGCCGAGTTAACATGTAGTAGCCATGCTTTGTTTTGAGACAGTTTTAAATTGTTGAGGTAGTTATTAAACTGTCCATCTTCTGGCATCAGGTTCCCAGGTGGATAGGGCTAAGATTTGTTGTCATTGTTTTGAGATAGGGTTTCAATCTATAGTCTAGACTGCCCTGAAACTTTGTAGCCCTGGCTGATCTTAAACTCCAACATCAATCCTCCTTCATCAGGGTTCAAGCTCACCTAAGTGTTGCATTTAAAAGTGTGATGAACTACCCCAGTTGACTTTGTAGGTAATATTTATCACTAGAATTTTCTTATTTCTAGATTTAAGAATTTTTTTTTTGAATTTACAATTAGTATTGATGAGAGTATTCTCCATTTAACCCACTAATTTGATGGCTATTTACAGATTTATCTATGTGAAAAAGTCATTACACCATTTCTTCTCTCCCTTAGAGCTTGCTTGCTTTTCTGGATTCTTAATCTCCTGCAGTACACAGAATTTATAATTGTCTCTCTTTCCAATCACTCCATGTATGCATTCAGAGTTCCTGTAAATTTTTTAAACTAGCATTTTCATGGATTCTGCACAAAAGATACTCTTTGGATGTTGAACTAGAGAATCTATTAAGGAATCATCTAAACTACCAACTAGAGTTGAAAATTGTGAGATTTGTCTTTTTTTTAACACAGAAGTGATTTTGAAGTATTTAATTTTCAAGCAAAAGAAAAGAAGGTTATTAGAATGACCTAAAATATAGATATTACCATGTGTTTATTAGTTATTTTTCCTCAGCAACTGAAGAAAGGACAGGTTGATTTTTGCTTTCAGTTTGAGGCTATATTCATCCATCACCATGGGGAAGGCTTAAGGCACTTGGCCAGATTGCATCCAGTCAGGATGGAGAGGGAGGAGAACATTGATGCTCACCTCATTTTTTTCTTTTTTATTCAGTCCAGAAGCCAATTATATAAAATGATATAGACCATGTATAAGAGAGGTGTTCTTACCTTAGTAAACTCAGTGTTAACTCCCCACCCCCATACATAGACACATATAGACATGCCTCAAGGTTTGTTTCCAAGGTAACTCTAAATCCTGAAAATCAATATAAGGCATCACCATGCCCAAAATCCAGTCCCTGTAAACCACGGGCAGGTAAATATGTTCCATTTTGTACTATAAGTTTACAGACACTGTAACACACAGAACACATTTTCAATAGGACAAATACCATCTGCTTTTGGAAATAGATTTAACCTTTTTCATATATGGTAACCTATTTGGTCATGGATTTAAAGAAAATTCCATTAAGTCCAAAGCAATGATCAAAAAATATGAAATGTTCAAATCATATAATTTTTAGGTAGGGTCAGATGTAGAGAAATATTTTTGTGCTATTCTATGAAAACATGGTGAAAGGAAATTGGGAATCCTGTTTTATTTTTATAGATATTAGCAATATGTATGTAATTCATTTTTTAGACTTGTAATGCATTCTCAAATTTATTTGTGATTTTCAAAATAAGAAATTTATCCTATGTTTTTGGTTGTGAGCCTATTGTTGTTATAAGAGAAAGAGCCATTTGTTGGATTGAAAGGGGGAGCTGCTGGGGGGGGGAAGATATTCCTTAAACTTAAAATAAAAAAGGAAGTGGATTGGGGGGTTGAGGGGGAAAAGAGGAGAGTAGAGAGGGGATTGTGACTGAGATGTAACTTGAAGAAATAAGAAATAAATTTAAAACAAAAGAAATTTATCCTAGAGGATCAAACATGTAAATATATAATATAGACTTACAAACATGAAAAAAATCAGTTTTATTAAGGGGTTCTTGAAAAATAAAATTTTCCAATTAGGAATCCATGTACAGATTGATTAAATAAGAAAATCAGATTGATCATACATAATCTGATTTGAGTTATGTTCTTTCTTGTAGTTAAGACTGAATGGAATTGTTATATATTCATATAAATATTGAAAATAATTTCAGAACATTAATTAATATACTAACATTTACATTATGCAAACATGTTAACTACTTACTTTATACAAACACATGTATTCTGTATTTTTCTTATTGCCAGTCACAATGATGTGTTTAAATTTTCCTTTGTTCTTGACATCCAGTTATTTCAAAGGAAAATTACAGAAGTCTAACGTCTCCCTGTCTTCATTGTAGGATGGTAGTTCTGAGACAATTTGTAGGAAGTTGATGCAACTGTCCAAGCCCTTACTGAGCCAATTTAGTATGATATAAAGAGGTTCAGTCCATATGTCATTGTAATGTATACTTTTATTACCTTCTTTTGACAGTATTATTGACAACAAAGGCTTACTTATACTATTTGAGGAGATATTTAATTCTGTTGCTCCCAAATTTCTCCATGTCCAGTGATTATATTAGAAAAATGAAAATGTATTGACCATTTTTTTAAATCTAAAGTACCCGTTGCTGATTAATGAGAAACTTATCATAGGCCACATTATTATTTGGGATAAGGCAGAAAAAATTAAAAGAGAAATCATTGAAAAATTCCAGGCAAATGAGAAATTAATAAGTGAAAGCAAGTGCAGGTAAAACCAATTTTTAAGTACCATAGCCAATACTGGCCAGTTATCTTGGCTGGGGATGGATGGATGGCTTATAGTTAAAGTTTGAAATATGGTAGCATTTGCTTGTTATTATAAGATCCTGTGGAATCACTCCTAGGTGGCACACTAATAATAAGACACAAGATAGTATATGTGAATATCAAAATGCATACATGGATATTAGAGTATTTCAGTATAAATAACTTTGTCAAGACTAACTTCATTGTATCTTGAAAGACTGAAATTATCTTATGATTTTATTATTATTTAAAATAAGCATATATTTAGTATGAATTCCATTTGGCATATCCAAATTTAGAGTAACAAGAATAAAGCTGCTTTTATACAATAAAATTACTGTTATTAAAATTTATAATTGCATCTAAACATATGGATTATGTATTATAGTATCAATGAATCATATTAAACCACATGTATCATATCCATTTAATATTTGATAAATAGCTATTTTTCCTGCCACTCAACATTATATTGTCATTTACAGTTAAGTAAGGCATAATTACTCTCAGAAAAATAAATTCTTGTGGGATTAAAGGACTTCTTTTGTCCCCAGAATCATATGAAGCAATGATTAGTAAAAAGATTAGTCTATACTGACCTCCTCCATTGTTTCTACTGATAGCAGGAACGAAAAACAACAAAACCACAACTCACATTTATGTTCATCTTGATGTTCATGCAGTTTAGTTACTCTGTTTCACTTCCCTCCCATTGGCTCTCTTTTGGGGGGGAGGGGGCTGGGGGGTTCTATTTTCTTTTGCAATTGAGATTAGAATGTTTAACATAATTAACCTTTATATTGGACCTTAATGTCTATTTAAGTTATAGTCTGGCTCACAGTATCTTCAGAACATGTCTGACGTCTAAACGTTCTACAGTGTTTAAAATATAAAGGACTTTTGGAACCAGAAAGGGCAGACTTGTCTGTGAGCTTCCTAAAGCATTTTAAATTCACTTCAGGAAAGTGTATGTTGTCATCATTTTAAAGAAAGGTCAGATGCATACAAAATTTCGCCTGACAATGGTGTTGAATCTGAATGAAGGTAGTCCTTACCAACATATTAGGCACAGGTCCATTCCATGTTTTCTTTTGATTTATTTTTCTGGCACAGAAGCACTGGTAATATGTCAACTTCCAGTCCTTTTGGAGGGGGGGGAGCTTTTTGATTCTACACAACTAACACAAAATTGGAGAAAGCAAACTTTGGGATTTTTTTCCTTTTAATATACTTAAGTATTTAATTTTTGAAGAATCTTACATAATAGTTTTTTGTAGATGGTCTAAAGATATAGTTTGAACTTATAAGGTAGAAACAAATTTTAACTCAGGGCAACAGCACTTACTAAATTTGGTTCTGTGCATTTTTGTAGTGAAATGAAAATGCTGGTACAGCAACCCAAAGAACCATGATTTCTCTGTTACTGACAAATTAAAGCTTAAGTAATTAAAGATTTAATATTAATGTGAAGGTATTCATTTATCTTTTTAGTCAATTTTCAAACTGCAATGTATGTTAAATCATGAGATAACTATGATAATATTTTGGCAATAAATGAATATATATATATATATATGAATTCTTCAAATTTTATATATACTACTTTTAACAGAAGCTCATCTATTTGGATTGGTTTTGTGAAACATCAGAGATATAAAGTGACAATCATTTAAGGTTGTGTTTACTCTGTAGACTTAAAAATTCTAAATGAGCACATTGGAAAATTGGAGGTATTTATTGCTGCAGTTGAATGGCTGTTTCTAGAAGGACCGCACATTTGCTTTTCTCGTTAGAAGGACTAATTGTTCTCCCTCTCAATGACTATAAAATAGAGCTTGACATATTGTGTACTGACTACAACAAGAACTTTCATTGTGAATTAAATTCAACTTTCTCCTACCTGGATATGTGTTAGATGTAGTCAAATATACTGTAAGGGGTTCTTTGAGGTGTAAGAGTGAATACTTAACTTTCTTATCTGTTTGAAGATAACGTCACAGATCTTTTTTCTCAAGTTTTCCCAGCACTATATAGAAGAACCTACTAGCCTTCCCCTAATATACTCAAGATGGCCCAATGCTCCGATGTGCCCCAAAATAATTAAAGAGTATTTATTACTCCATCTCATGTAAGGCATGTGCACATTGTCAGTGGAAGAAGACTGTAGCCAATGCTGTGTTGTCTTTGAGTAGCAACTATTTGGTGATACATATTGAGTATATTCAGTGTTCAGTATATAACCAGAAAAATGTGAAATTTAAAGTTGTACTTCTAAAGAAAGGCGAAACAATAGTGTTTGCTGTTGGTTTTGCTTTGGTCTGGAAAATGCATTATTGAATGCATTGTGAATATAGGTACCAGGAAGCTTTCTTTTGTTGTGCCTGCGTTTTTGGTGCCTCTAGTGTCTCTGAAAGGGTGATTCATTGGAATAATTTCAATAGACAGCTTAATACTGCCTTTTACTTCCAAAATTATATATGTAGCACACATTATACTCATAGTAAGAGAAAGTCACCTTAACTCTAAAAACTAGACAATGCCTGATAATATATTCGGATCTTTCTCATTAATATTGTCACGTTTGGAAGAAAACCAGTTTTCTCTTGAAAAAAGTAGCTACTCTTACTGTATCTTGGATGTTTTGGGATTTTAAAGATTAGAACACTGTCAAGTTCATAGTAAACTATAAATGTAAACACCATTATTTTTTCTCTTGCTGATTTTTGTATATCCTTTTCCCTTTCCTTTGTTTCTATTTGTTGTTTGTTTGTTTGTTGTTTATTCTGAGAGGGAACTATCAATGTGGCCCTGATTGTCCAGAACTCATTATGTAGATCATGATGGCCTGGAAATGACAGGGATCTGCCTGTTTCTGCCTCTAAAGTGCTGGGATTAAAGACGTGCATGACAACACTCAGCTTGTTTCTTGTGTTCTACCTGTTGTTTCACAGCATACCAAAGCAGGGCCATGAGACAGCACCATCCCCCAAATTTGAGCAATTTAATATGAAATTTATTTACATAGTAGGATTAAGTATTTGGGAGCCTTATTGGAAAGAATTTTGAAAATTATATTTCTTTTACTGTCAATAGAACATGAGGTATGACCACAACTCAGGCATTGTTAAAATATATTTTTAAAACATTGCTAAAATGTTAAAGTCAGGTACCAAATACATATGGACTGGTCATTGAGAATGCACGTTAAGCCATATAACCCTCATAACTGTGGCCTAATTACCTCTGTTGTACTGTATTGTATTTATTATTATAAGAGAAAGAGCCATTTGTTGGACTGAAAGGAGAAACTGTAGGGGGAAATAAGATATACCTTAAACTTAAAAAAAAAAGAAGAGGATGGGGGGTTGAGGGTGGGAGGGTGGGACTGGAGGGGGAATAGAGAGGGGACTGTGATTGAGATGTAACTTGAAGAAATAAAAAATAAAGGAAAAAAAACATTGCTAGCTTAGATGTTACCACAATTCTTTGGGAGAAGTTTAATTTTTATTCCAATGAAATCATACTTCTTTTTTATTTACTTAATTTTTTGTGTTTATTTATTATTTCATGTTACATCTCCATCACAGTTCCATTCGTCCACCCCTCCCAAGCCTACCCTCCCACCCTCTCTCCATCTCCCCCTTCCCCTATCTATTCTACTCCTCTGGTATGGGGTGCCCTACATCTCAGCCCCCTTCAGTTCAGCAGCCATATGAGGGATAAGAGAGCTTCCTCTTGCACTGGGGCCTACATGGCAGCTCCTCTAGGGCAAAGTGTCCCACTAACAAGTAACAAAGTCTATGTTCCTGTTCTTTTCAGTCTGTTGGTTGTAGAATAGTTATCCTGTACAATATGGCTAAAACCCAGTTATAAGTGAATAGATGCCATGTGCATCTTTCTGGGTCTGGGTTAGTTCACTCAGGATGAGCTTTTCTAGATCAATCCATTTGGCAGGAAATTGCATGATTTCTTTGTTCCTGATAGATGAGTAGTATTCCATTGTGTAAATGTACCACAGCTTTTTTATCCATTCCTCGGTTGAGGGACATCTGGGTTGTTTCCAGTTTCTAGCTATTACAAGTAAAGGTGCTATGAACATAGATGAGATGTCTTTGTGGTTTGGTGAGGAATTGTTTGGCTGTATACCCAGGAGTGGTATGGCTGGGTCTTGAGGTAGAGCTATTCCAAGTTTTCTAAGACATCACCAGACTGATTCCCACAGAGGCTGTACAAGTTTTCACTCCCACCAGCAATGGAGGAGTGTTCCCCTTTCTCCACATCGTCACCTGCATGTGCTTTCATTTGAGTTTTTGATCTTGGCCATTTTGACAGGTGTGAGATGGAATCTCAGCATGGTCTTGAGTTGCATTTCTCTGATGATTAAGGATGTTGAGCATTTCTTCAAGTGTCTCTTGGTCATTGGAGATTCCTTTTTTGTGAATTCTCAGTTAATTCTGTTCCTCATTTTTTTGATTGGATTATTTTGTTTCTTGCTGTTTAATTTCTTGAGTTCTTTATAAATTTTTGGATATTGGCCCTCTGTGGGGTGTGGGATTGGTGAAGGTCTTTTCCCAATCTGTAGGTTGCTATTTTGTTCTAATGACAGTGTCCTTTCTGTACAGAAGCTTTTCAGTTTCATAAGGTCCCATTTACTGATTGTTGGTCTTAGAGCCTGAGCTATTGGTGTTCTGTTCAGGAAGTTGTCACCTAATCTAATGAGTTTGAGGCTTTTCTCCATTTTCTCTTCTATTAGATTTAATGTGTCAGGCTTTATGTTAAGGTCTTTGATCCACTTGGACTTAAGTTTTGTGCAAGGTGATAAGTATAGGTCTATTTGCATTATTTTATATGTTGAAGATATGTTATATCTTCTATATATCCAGTCATACTTCTAAAAGTCATTATGTGAAATGATTATATTCATAAAATGTATGTTTTTAGAATACAAATACATATTGTATATGAAAATACAAACTCTTTAAATATTAACAGGTCTATCATATATGTACAGAAGTGAAAATTTGAAGATAATTCTGAACATATGTTTGAATTGTCTCACTATAGTAAAGGTTTAATGTTACAAGTCTGTAATCTTTATATGGAATATAACATGATCCCATCTCTATTCTCTAAATGAAATGTGATCTCAGTTTCCTCTACTTTCCTGTCTGTCCCTTCCCTGGACTTCAGTTGTAAGATTGAGTCAGGTATATTCCTCCATTTATGGCTATTTTTCAGACCAGTCCCTGCAAGTTCCCTCTTTTGTTCATGCATTTATCCTATTTTATTTCTATTTCTAAGTTAATTTCCTCCTTGTATCACGATCTGTCTGTCCACCTCTCTGTCTTTTTGAGAAGAGATTTCCCTGTGTAGTCCTGGCTGTCCTTGAACTCACTTTGTAGACCTAGACCAGGCTGTCCTCAAACTCAGAGATCACATGCCTCTGCTCCCAAATGCTGAGATTAAAGGCCTTTGCCACCATGTCCCACTTGAGTTTTGCCTTTTTTGTTTACTTTTTTGAGATTATAATATAATTACAACATTTCTCCCTTCCCTTTCCTCATTTCAAAGCCTCCCATAAACCCCTCCTTACTCTTTTTCAAATCTATGACCTCTTTTTTTATTAACTGTTTTGTGTGTGCATACATGTTTATGTATATATTGCTAAATATCACGTGCTCAGTCTGTATGATGTTATTTGTATAGGTGTTTCTAGGAGTGACAATTTGGCATTAGATAACTAATTAGTGTGCTCTTCCCTCAGGTTGACTATTTCTCCCACTCCCATCATTGCTTATCTCCCTGTGGTTCTTCCTGTAGGGTTGAGGTCTCATGAGCCTTTCCCTGTCCCCTTTGGCATATCTATTAGTCATACACATTCAACTCATTCTTTGGAAATCATGCTGGGGAGACTATGTAGCTTTGCCATTTCTAGGAGTGGCAATCTTACTGCAAACTCCTTTATCTTCTGGCTCCCACTATTTCTCTACTTCCTTTTCCACAATGTTACCTTGATTTTAGGTGCAGGAGTATTGTGTAGATTATACCCATTGGAACTGGTCTCCATAATTGTGGTCTAATGTCTGATATATTTTCTTAGATGTTTAATGTACCATTGTCAAGTATGCAGTGATATTTTATTTATTTATTTTTTTATTTTTTATTTCTTCAAGTTACATCTCAATTGCAGTCCCCTCCCTAATCCCCCTCCAGTCCCACCCTCCCACCCTCAACCCCCCATCCTCTTCCCTTTTTTTTTTTCTTTTAAATTTAAGGTATATCTTATCTCCCCCTACAGTTTCCCCTTTTAGTCCAACAAATAGCTCTTTCTCTTATAATAATAAATACAATACAAAACAACAGAGGTAATTAGGCCACAGTTATGAGGGTTATATGGCTTAGCGTACATTCCCAATGTCCAGTCCATATGTATTTGGTACCTGACTTTAACATTTTACTATCTAAACATCTCCATGAGTTTAAAGTTCTATATCTGACTCAACATTCATACTAAATTGCAACACAATTTTAAAAGTATCTTCTTAGATCTATAACACTCTCTTGACTCCTAAACAACTCAAAATTTAATTATGAGACTCTAGCTATCTGTTCTTCAACCACCTCAGAGACCTGAGAGGGATAAATATATCTGATTTTATAGAAAGTACAGGACCTGCAGCTTCCAAAACTAAGAAATGGCATACCAGTGGCTGCCTGGACGGTTCCCATTTTCTCTCGATACATTACAGCATCGATCTTCAGTCATTTGGCCCCGTTTCTCTGACAGACATTGATTGTAGAGCAGGGGTTATGAAGGACTTACCTACCCTGTCTTGGCAGAGCTAGGCTGTCGACTTACCTGCTTCCAGGTTTTGTCCTTTTTGGACAGCATTCTGTCTACAGTTGGAGCAAGGGGCTTTTCCTACCAAGAGATAGGCTTGCGACTAATTCAATCATCTCCCACTGGAGATTCTTCGATGCTCATCTTCTACTTGGAGGAGAATAGGGGGTGCTGTCAGGAGTTGATATGTCTTGATATAAAAAAAATCTAAAGTTACGAAAACATCTTTGAATGCCATATTCTGCAGATCTCTTGAGGTTTTTGAAGAGGCCCTATCTATCTCTTATATTAGGGTAAGCAGATGTTGCTTGTCTCTTAGCAGGTTTATTTCTGATTAGCTTAGAAAGTAACTATAATGATATTTTATTTTTTAATATTTATTTATTTATTGCTTCAGGTTACATCTCCATCATAGTGTCCTCTTTCCACCCTTCCCAGTCCCACTCTCCCACCCTCTACCCCCTAACCCTTCCATCCCACTCTTCTAGAGTAGAGTGTCCATACATAACATTCCCCCACCCCAGTTCAGCAGTCATATGAGGGACAAGAGCCTCCTTATACACTGGAGACCTACAAGACAGTACCACCAGGGAAAAGTGTCTCAATGACCGGGAGAGAAAACAAACAACCAACAAAAAAAGTCTATGTCCATGTTCCCTTTTGTGCGTTGGTTGTAGTATGGATATCCTGTACTATATAGCTAAAATCCAACTATAAGTGTGAATAGATGCCATGTGCATCCTTCTGAGTCTGGGTTAGCTCACTCAGGATGAGCTTCTCTAGTTCCATCCATTTGGCTGCAAATAACATAATTTCCTTCTTTCTGATAGCTGAGAAATATACCATTGTGTAGACGTACCACAGTTTTTTAATCCATTCTTCAGTTGAGGGGCATCTGGGTTGTTTCCAATATCTAGCTATTACAAATAAGGCTGCTATGAACATAGATGAGGCAAATTTCTTGTGATTCAGTGAGGAGTCATTTGGATGTATACCCAGAAGTGGTAATATGAATCATTTGTTAACATTTATAATCCTTACTGTGACATATTTTGATTATTTGTCAGCCTTTACAGGTGATTCATGTTACAGTATTTACCTGGTGTCTATTGAAATTCATGAAGCGTATCCAATGTTCCTTCAAAGTAAAAGGACATCTCAGCTATTTCTGAGTATTAGCCAGTGCTAAGGTAATATCATTAAACTCTTACAAGTTCTCTTTGCTGAAAAATTTTCTGGGAGTGGAATTACTGGTCAGGGCTTATTTGACATTGTGAATGACATCCATTGGCTCAAATGAGTCATGTCGCATACCACCACCCAGCAGCTCCGCCAATCCCCAGCATCTACATAAGATCAATTTTCCTTTTTTTTTTTTCTGAATCTGTAGGTGAATGATGTTATTATTGTTGTATTACTTCCATGAGTTAGAAAGAAATTTGTAGGCTCCTCTCTAAGCTCTCACATATATCAGTTATGTGTGTCCCAGGATATCTATGAATGTGGCCCAACTCAAAGGTCATAAACTCTTTAAGACATGAACTTTTGTGTGTATCCTCTTGCTTCTACCTCACAAGTGCTAGGCTTACCCACTTCTGTCCTCATGTTTGTCTATCTTTGTAAATCTAACTTTTGAAATTGCCTGATATTACTTATGTATATAGAAAATATGATAGTACAATCTAGTTTCAAGTTTCTTATATATTATTGTTAGGATTAATTTTAAGAGCTACTTGGTAAATGTTGTAAAAACATTCATTGGAATTACATAGAATGCTTTATTAATTTGTACAGAATTGTCAATTTTATTAATAAAGATGACTTGTTTATTACGGCCCAATTTTTCTAGTAGTTGAAAAAAATGAGCTACAATGAGAAATTCTCTGCCTTTCTCATATTGAAGTAAAATCAACATTTAAAATTTAATTTTCAATGCTTCATCTTAATGTATTTTCCTTTTAAGTGTAATACATATATTTGTATAGGTCAACTGAAATTTGAATGGTTTTTCAATTGAAGTATGATTTTCTTAATTTTTACTTTTATCATTGAAACTTGAAAAGTGAATATTTGTTATGATAATAAGCAGTGTCTAGTTTACTAATTACTTTTTAAGTCATATTCTCTGGGGTAACTACATTTTTGTAAGTGGGCTTTTTAATTTATTTTTACTGTCACCTCTTGGTAACATCTCTTAAAAAATGTCAATCACATTTGTATTTGAAGGGATAGGAACACTGATGACAGTTTTCACACCCTAAAAAAGGTTTGTGATGATTTTCCTGTTAATTTTGGTAGCTCTTCACACATCTGTTTTGATCAACACTGAAGAACACAGATCTTAGGGAGAAAGGATTGTGAGAAGGAATTGTGTTTATCATGGAACATGAAGACATACTTGTGTCATTAGTTCAGCTAGATTAGAGGCTAGCACAGCTGGAGTAAAGGAAACTGGTTGCGTTAGTTCTTGTACTTGGAGAGAAAATTGTGTTATGCTAAACGTGGGATGTCTCAGGCTCTGTCCTATGAGAGGATCTTTTAGTTCACGTGGTTGGAACAGAAGGCCCTCTAAGGAAGGATGTTTTCCTCCCAAGAGTGGATGCTGATCATTTTAATTTTTCTTCAAGTCTTTCATTTAGCAAGAAAGGGAGCTGTTTGGGATTTTGTGGACTATACAGTGGTCTTTGGCTTCTTTGTTTGTTTATTTAGACAAATCTCTGAAGTGGATTTGCTTTGTTTTATTCATCCCAGTCTCCGAGAATCTGGCTGAGGCTGGGATTCTGGGAGGCTATGTCCAGTAGGACCTACTGACCTTCTCTTGCAGAGAAGTTCAGAGGAATTCTGTGTGGTTTCTTTACTTCCTTTCATTCCTTCTTTTTTTAATATGTAACTTGGTTAAAATATTTTTAAAATGTATGATGAACTGGGTTTTTCCAGATACAGTAGGCTTAACCATGTAGATTGGGACAATTATATCTCAACAAAAAGCAGAATCTCCCATCACAGGGCAACTTTGCCTCAGTTAACTTGATGATCGTCCATAACTTCCAGGTGTTTTTCTCCCTTTGAAAAAATTCTCTCTTCAGCTCCTGTGTTGCTAGGAGCCATCCTCGTTTTGCCACTGGATTTCTGGAGTTACGATCTGAGTTGTCTCTTGTTTTTTTTTCTGTTTTGTTTTGAGATGGGGTCTCCTGTGACCTGCACTGGCCTTGAACTCACTTTGTGTCTGATGACAGCCTTGAACTGCCGTTTCTCTTGCCTCCACCTCTTTCCTTCTGGGATTACAGGTGTGTTTCCATGCCTGATTTATGTAGTGCTGGGGATCCAGCCAAACCCTTCCTGCATCTGGGCAAGTTCACTAGCAAAGGACCCACATCTGTAGGCCCTGCTCAGGCTCTTGCTCTGATTCACTGAGAGTTTGCCCTGCAGAGGTCAAGAGTTCTCTTCTCCATATAAAAACTGTCACAAAACTGCCTCTCTGAAATCCTATCCTGACAATTTGAATAAAATATACTCCAGATTGCATACCACAGCTCAGTGACTCTGTATATGAAATCCTGTCATGTCTGTTACTTCATCTTGTCATCCCTGTATCCATTCACCTGACTGGACTATTTGAGGCTGGAAAAATTGAGTTTTATTTATTGTTCTTTTTTTTTTCTTTTTTGCTCCTTTTTCCACACTGGAATCTCTAATCTTTCCAGGACAAGATTTCTTATACTTTAGTTCTTAGTGTGCTCTGATACCCCTATTTTTACATTAGACTGGCATAACTTTATTTATTCTTCTATTATTTGTGGCACTTACCACTATCTAAAATAGAATGTGTTCCATTCATTTCTTTGTATGTCTACATATATGTGTGCTCGTGATCTGCGTAGGGTCACACGCATGCCACTGTTGCACATGTGGAAGTCAGAGGACAACTTGCAGGAGTTCATTCTTCTCCTCCTACCACATGGGATCCAGGGATCAAAGTCAGGTCAGCAGACTTGGAAACAAGCACCTTTGCTCACGGAGCCATCTTGCTGGCCCTGCAAAAGAGTTTGTTTATTTTACTGTACTTCTTAAACCCTGCCTTCCTTACACATTCTACCCCTGCCTTTGGGCATCATTCTTGGGAAGTAATAACTTGACATGTTTGGTTTTCATTGTTGTGACAAGTTCTGGAATAATTCTAATGCTTAAATGTTTGACTTTCAGTATCGGGCGTTTCAGCCTATGCCTGATTGACTATTCTATTGCTGCTAGTCTGAGGCAGAGGCAGGGCAGAATATCATGAAGGGAGCATGTGGCAGAACTAAGGAGCCCACCTCATAATGGAAAGGTAGCAAAGAGGGACAGTGGGATTGACCAGAGTTCCAAAATACTCCAATGACTATTTCTTAGCTTATTTTTCTCAACTATGTCCATTCCCCTAGACTTTGGCCATCTTCCCAAGTCTGTTTGCGTTTTAAGTCTTTTTTTAGGTCCCCCATCTCAGTATCTCTGGAAACCTTGACAGACATACTCAGAAATGCAGTTTAGTAACATCCTGGGCATGTCTTATTGTAATCAATCTTATCATTTATTTTAACTATTACCTTGAAGAATTGTTTTCCATGCTGTGGGCCCAGCCTTGGTAATACTGTTGGCAAAAAAAAAGATGAGTTAGGCTGTCAACTTCCCTGCTACCAAGTTTTGTCCTTTTTGGACAGCAGTCTGTCTGCAGTTGGTGACTCTGCCAAGACAGGGTAGGTAAGTCCTTCATAATCCCTGCTCTACAACAAATGTCTGTCA
>CAJQZJ010000315.1:4589212-4623791 GCA_907164525.1 Lophiomys imhausi | reverse complement strand
ACAAGCAATATTTGCTTATCTAAATATAAGAGATAGATAGGGCATCTTCAAAAACCTCAAGAGATCTGCAGAATATGGCATTCAAAGATGTTTTCTTAACTTAAGATTTTTTGATATCGAGACATGTCAGCTCCTGACAGCACCCCCTATTCTACTCCAAGTAGAAGATGAGCATCAAAGAATCTCCAGTGGGAGATGATTGAATTGGTGGTAAGCCGTTCTCTTGGCAAGAAAAACCCCTTGCTCAACTGTAGACAGACTTCTGTCCAAAAAGGACAAAACTTGGAAGCAGGTAAGTCGACAGCCTAGCTCTGCCAAGACAGGGTAGGTAAGTCCTTCATAATTCCTGCTCTACATCAATGTCTGTCAGAGAAATGGGGCCAAACGGCTGAAGATTGATGCTGTAATGTATGGAGAGAAAATGGGAACTGTCCAGGCAGCCACTGGTATGTCATTTCTTAGTTTTGGAAGCTGTGGACCCTCCACTTCCTATATAATCAGATATTTTTATCCCTCTCAGGTCTCTGAGGTGGTTGAAGAATAGATAGCTAGAGTCTCATAGTTAAATTTTGAGTTGTTTAGGAATCAAGAGGGTGTTCTGAATCTAAGAAGATATTTTTAAAATTATGAGGCAAGTTAGTATGAAAGCTGAGTTAGATATAGAACTTTAAACACATGGAGATGGTTAGATAGTAGAATGTTAAAGTCAGGTGCCAAATACATATGGACTGTATGCTAAGCCATATAACTCTTATAATTGTGGCCTATTTATTTCTGTTGTTTTGTATTGTATTTATAGTTATAAGAAAAAGAACCATTTTTTGGATTGAAAGGGAGAGCTGTTGGGGGGAAAAAGAAATAGCTTAAACTAAAAAAAAAAAAAAAAAGAAGGGAAGAGGATGGGGGGGTTGAGGGAGAGGAGGGGGGAAGGGTGGGACTGGAGGGGGGAGTAGGGAGGGGATTGTGATTGAGATGTAACTTGAAGAAATAAAAAATAAATTATTAAAAAAAAGATTAAGCAGGAATGGGTTCAGAGGGATGGAGGAGAGGAGGGGCTAGTGGTTGAGTTTATCAAAACTAAAGCCTATGCAAACCCAAGAATTAGTAAATTAGCTTCAAGACACAACTTTAAAAAAGAGTTCAAATGGAATTACTCTTCATAAGTGTGCCATGCTATTCTCAAAATTATTGTATAAAATTGTAATAAATGGTACAAGATAAAAAAAAAGAATGTCTGTTATGTAAAGATGATCTGGTGCCCACAAGGATGCCCTGGTGCTGGAGCACAGGTTTGTCTGTAGTGGTGTACTCAGCTCACAGTTAGTCACTTGAAGCTCATAGAATCTTCTTACAATTACAAAGTCCAGCCTCTTTCTCTTTCATCTGCTAATTCCTGTGAGTGTCCTTTTTTTTTTTTTCTAAAATTTGAGAGGAATTTAACACTAAAAAATATTGCAAATGTTATTGTTTCTTTGAGCAAAGAGTGACCATTCTGACCATGTCTATATCTAAAAGCTCAGTTTAAGTGCTTCAATTTCATGTACTCATTTTACTCTTAACTTATATAATTTTGATAAAGTATTTTGTTTTTTTATATAGTTGGTTGTTGTCTAATCTGGTTATCACTCAGAACTAGACAATTTATATGCATTCAAATATAATCAAGAGTTTTATCTAAAATTCCCTATACTAATCATATTTGTTATTATGAATGATTTAATGTAATTTATAAAAACTTAAAAACAACTAGCGTATTTAGCATCTTGCTACTTGGCAAGAAGTTGATGAGTGTTAAGCTGAAACTAGGAATTACTTTCTCTGTGATGTAACCGGAAGTCCAGGGAAGCGCAGTTGCAGCTGGCTCAGGCAGCTGTGGCTCAGTATCTTCTCCTTTATTATGTCGGCCACCGTCCTCAGCATAGGACATCTCCCTTATAACCAGCAGAATAATGAGGTTCACCACATCCTCCTAAGAGTCATTGCTAAGGGCTACATAGACAGTGAGCTTGTGTGGGTTCTTGGAGGCCTCCGGGATTTAGTCCTATAGCAAAACCTGCTGCACATCGATTAGATCCTGCTTCCTTTCATTTATTCACTGTGTATCGCTAAATGGCTAAAGCACAGAAGGTGCACAGCTCACTTCTTAAGGCTTGCAAACTTAGAACATACATAATTCCAAGACTCGCATACCTTTATTACAGTCTTACTTAGAAGGAGTTTGGATTTGATCGCATTTATAGGCATGTAGTTACTTGATAATTTTGCCTGCTGTCGTTTATCTGGAAGAATATGGTGACATTCATGTTTTATGACTATGTGGCATGCTATTAGTTACCACTTCGTTTAATAATAGAGATTAAGAATTCATTTTTAAGTGTTCTATTATGCTCATTGCTTTAAAGTGACTGACCATAAGTGCTGAAAAGAAAAAGGAGGAAAATCATCTCTAGACGCTGATCACAGTTAAATGATATAAAAACCTCATTGTTAGAGGCAGGTAAATTAGCAAGTTTGATTAAGAAGTTTGAGTTAATGCAGAGTTCAAACATGATTCTGACTCACATTAATTAATTACCGTTAGGAAATTTCTCACATGTAAATTGCTTCAGAAAAAAAAATTAAAGATCTAAAATTTATTTTGTATCTCGGAGGGGAGTAAACCTTTAGTTTTAAAGTACCCCGTGTGTTAAAGGATGATCAAATGAAATAAAGCTCAATAGATTATTTCAAGTGCACATTGATATGTTATTTTTCTTCACAGTTGAGCTTAGTATTTCTAAAACACTTGGTGAGTCGTTATGAGTAAACACTGTCCTTTGACTGATTGCTAGGGAGGAGTATGGCTCTTTACAACTGCAACCTGTTCTCAGTTGTACAGTCTTAATTGTCAGTTGTCTTAGCTTTTCATGTTCCCAAATGCTTCCTCCTACATAGATTATGTCATTTTATTTTCACGAAGCCTGTTATTATTGCTATTGTTAGGTTTTTAAATGCCACCCTTTGTGACTCTGGCATTTCATAGCCATGGCTGTTCTGTCTGGAACGCTGTTCTCAGAATTCTTGGCTTTCTCCTTTGTCTCTTGTCTTTTATAGGGACTTTATCTGACCTGCCATCTTGGGAAAAGCATTCCTTCAGTGGATTCCCAAACCCTTGTACTTCCTCACGGCACAATTTACATACTGTTGTGATTGTCTGCATGTCTGTTTTCAAAATAAAACAATTAATTCAAAAATTATCTATTTGTTTTTTGATACTAGACTGATTGGCACTATTTAATATATTAACATAGTGTAGGAGTGATATGAGTTTTGCCTCAATTGAAAAGTTGAAAGGCAATTAATTGTCCATATTATTTCACTAGTGAGAATGTGCAAAGCTTTCTGTTAGCAGCAACCTGCTCCTCTTAAGGTTTGTGTAGATGCCAGCACAGATGCTGAGCTACTTACCACTGAATACCTGACCTTTCAGCTGTTCATGAACTTTATTTGCTCCAACTTTGGGATATCTCATATTTCAAATGTTTTTGAAGACGCTTTTTAGAACTCAAGGCAAAAGGTCACATTTGAAGATTTGTATTTTTTTAACATTTATTTTCTAATTTATATGTGGATTAAATCTAATTAATATATATTAAAAGCATCCCTGGCTTTTACCAAGGCCAACACTCATGTTTGGACAACCATGCATGTTAGTCTCCAGATACTGCAAATACTCCCTGAGGTAGAAAAGTCACCCTTGGTTTAAACCACTGTAGTAATTAAAATGTTTCCTTCTGCTTGTCAGTGGTTAGGGGCCTACTAGGGATTTGTTTCACTTAGATTTAATTCTGCATTTAACTCTTTCCAATCCATTGTCGTTTATTCTTTGACTGGTTTTCATTAATCGACTTCTATTACTACTGTGATTATTTTTAAGGAGTATTTTAGAAGAAAGTTTGTTAGAGGAAAAGATGGATAAAGCTTTTTCATGGAAGAAATTCTAACACACATTGATAATTCTTCAAATTTTCAGGAACAGGAAAGAGTCTGATAAATCTTTTATTTTCCTTTAATTCACTTATTTATTTTACATTCCAATCACCATCCCCCTCTCCCTTCTCTTCCCAGTCCCACCCTCCCACCCACTTCCTCCATTAATCCCCGCCCCCCAGTACCAATGCATTCTGGCACATCAAATCTCATCAGGAGTAGGTGCCTCCTCTTCTACTGAGGTAAGATAAGGCAGTGCTGCTAGGAAAATGGCATCCAGAGGGAGGCAACAGCGTCCAAGTCAGAGATAGTCCTGCTCCAAGTGTTAGGGGATCCACTTGAGGACCAAGCAGTCCCTTAGTTTCATATGCGTAGGGAGACTAGGACCAGTTCATGCATGTTCTTTGGTTGGTGGTTCAGTCTGTATGAGTACCCCTGTGCCAAGTGAGTCTTCTTGTGGTGTGCTTGATCCTTTCAGCTCCCTCAGACCTTCCCCTAACTCTTCTTCCTCAAGACTTCCTGATTTTCCCTTAATGTTTGGCTGTGGGTGTCTACATCTATTTCCATTGTCTGCTGGATAAAGCTCTTGGATGGCAATAGTGTTGTCTTCCTTTCCAGTTCCCTGTCTCCATCCACCTCTGATGTCTATTTTATTTCCCCAACGCTCATAAATCTTAAGAGAAAACATTCTGTTATTGCTGCTGCTTCTCCTGGTGTGTGTGTGTGTGTGTGTGTGTGTGTGTGTGTGTGTGTGTGTGTATGCGCGCACGTGCGGGCATCTCTGTGTGTGAAGTAAAGTAGTTGACTAGAATGTAGACATTACAACTAGTAGCTCACATGTTCACATGTAATTTCTTCCTTTTCCTGTAAAAGATAATAGCTTTTTCTCCTTCTCCAGGTTGTGTTATTCATTACTGGCCTTACTTTCATGAGTATTCTAAGAGAATAGAGAAACAGGAGAAATGAGAGAAGTAAAATGATCCTTAAGTATGTCATCCTTTACAGTTCCTCACACACAAATATATGACCATGACCCTGGTGTTTGTAATTTAGAAATGGGATATATATTTTTTCTTATATCACACATACCAAGAAACAGTTCACTTGCTTGTAAGACAACTTTGCATAGTGTGTATAAAACAATTTCTGACTATACTCTGGCAAGGTGGTATATTAAAATATATTCTTATTTTTTAATATATTTAGAAGTTAGGAGGGTTTATTTAGCTAGCGAGTGTGTAAACATGCTATGTTATCAATTTGAACAGCCATGAAAAAATCTTTTGGTGTGAATAGTCAAGTATAGTACAAGTCTTCAATTATTTTCAGACTGCTGAGCTTATATTTGGATGTACTTGTCACTATTTGCACAGTCCTTTGTATGTTATTTAATTGATATCTTGTTATCTAGCTGGGTGCAATAGTGCATACCTTTAATATCAGCACCCAGGAAGCAGAGGCATGTAGATCTCTGTGAGATCAAGTCCAGCCTGGTCTACATAGTGAATTCTAGGTCAGCTGGAGCTGTGTAGTGAGACCCTGTCTCAGATAGATAGATAGATAGATAGATAGATAGATAGATAGATAGATAGATAGATAGACAGATAGAGATTGATTGATCTTGCCTAAGGTTCACCATGGATAAAACAGGGCCAGTTGTAATAATCTGCCTTGTACGATTTCTGTTGCTTCACATTTAAACTGCTTGGAATGCTATAAATGCTGCGTGAGTGTTGCTACTTTTATCATTACAACTAATGTATTGTGACAGTTTTCTATCTATCTGCTATATATTTTAGCAAAGCAAACTGCAGGTTTTGTAAATATGGCCCCATTTTTTAGGATGGATATAAAATCAATATAGAATTTCAGGATGGCAGATTCCTTTTCAGTATATTAAGACAAGCTAGAGTTACACAAAATTTGAGATTTAGAGCAAAGTGGTAAATGTTCTATGTGTATCTAGAACTGAATTATCTTTTTCTTTTTTTTTAACTTCTATCAAGAGCAGGCAGGGTTTTTTTTGTTTTTGCTTTTGCTTTTTTTTTTCTATTTTTTAAAACTTATTTTACCCTCCATCTTTATCTTCTAACTCCTGTGTCTCTTCTCCCACTCTCTCCCAAATCTATGGCATCTTACTTTTATGTTTATATCAGTATAACCTGGTGAGTTTGTTAGTGCTGCCAGAATGACCACTTGGGGTAATGGAGAAGACCAAATTCTCCTCTGTTAGCAGCAGTTAATGTCTACAGATGTTTGTCTAGGGCATGGGGTCTTGTGAGATTCCCCCTATCCACACAGGCATGTCAATTTCTGCTGGCATTGTGCTGGACTTGTTTAGGGGCTAGTCCTGTTGAAATGTCATGGGTTCCACATCTTTGTAGTATCCAGAACATGCAGACATTCTCCACCCCCACCCCACCGGCTCCACTCCTTTTTCTTCCATGTTCCTCCATGTCTTGTAGATATTTCATTTGGGCCTGGGAAACCCCATGGTCAATTGTCTTCTGCATTGTGACCAGTTTGAGGTTTACATAATGGTTTCTGTCTGCTGCATAAAGAAACATCTTTGACAATGTATGAGAGCTTCACTTACCTGTTGTTATAAGCATAAATATTTGGAATACATTTAGGATTACTCTGGTTTAGGACAGTGACAGTACTGAGTCTCATCTGTGATCTGTGGCCTTACCATCCACAGGAAATTAGCTACTTTTATGTTAGTAGCCATGGATTCCTTCCTATTAAGGAGGCATTATGTCCAAATAAATGAGTGACTGATAGTTATCCCCAAGATATAAATGCCACTATTGCACTCCTGGGGATATTTTCCATTGTTTGGTTCTTAGGGTTTATAGCTTTGTAGGACTATTGAATACATTTCTCCCTTGCCAGCAGGCAAAGTTTGTATGTATTGTTTTGTTTCATGTAGCACAGACTCCCCTCTAATTCAGTATACAGCCCAGGATGACATTAATCTCTTGATTCTTCTATTTCTCTCTCCAAAGTGCCTAGATAAAATATGTGTCCCACTCTATCCAGCTTTGAGCATGAGATTCATTTCCAGAAAAACTATGTCCAGTTCTAGCTTTGCTTCTTTTTTTTTTAGTCTTGAATGTTTACTTTTTTTTCTTTTATTTTTTATTTCTTCAAGTTACATCTCAATCGCAGTCCCTTCCCTATTCCCCCCTCCAGTCCCACCCTCCCACCCTCAACCCCCCATCCTCTTCCCTTTTTTTTTAAGTTTAAGGTATATCTTATTTCCCCCTACAGTTTCCCCTTTCAGTCCAACAAATGGCTCTTTCTCTTATAGTAATAAATACAGTACAAAACAACAGAGGTAATTAGGCCACAGTTATGAGGGTTATATGGCTTAGCGTACATTCCCAATGTCCAGTCCATATGTATTTGGTACCTGACTTTAACATTCTACTATCTAACCATCTCCATTGAGTTTAAAGTTCTATATCTAACTAAACATTCATACTAACTTGCAACACAATTTTAAAAGTATCTTCTTAGATCTATAACACTCTCTTGACTCCTAAACAACTCAAAATTTAATTGCTTTGCTTCTTTTTAAATAAAGCTTCACCGTTAGTTTGTTGATTCTTAGCATCTCATTGGTCCTGTGTAACATCTGGCTGATAACGGTATTTTTCATCTGTTGGTGCTCTTTAAACAGTGTTCCTTGGGATGTAAAACTGCCCTTTTTGGTTGTACACTCGAATCTTGCTTAGTTTTTGCAGCATACCTAGCAAGGTGAAGTGATGTGCAATGAAATCTTTACCCCTTGGAAATCAGTCACAGTAACCATCTGACTTGAACTCACTTGTTGCTACCTTTGTGACACGGGACAGGATTGTGAAGGTTTTATTATCACACTGCATGCTGTTCTCTGCTCTGTGTGTATTTTATGAATTGGAAATGACAGGCTATGATGTATCAGTATAGCCAATCCCACGAGGCCAAGTACATCAGTCTCCAGGCATATAATCTTCAGACCCAGAGTCAGATCTATGCACAGCACCAACATGTTCACTCCACCTATCCTAACAGCATATTTGCCCTTTAGAAATGTGATTATGTAGAGGCTAATTAGTGCACTTTGCAGTTACTCAGGTGGTAGAAAAGATGAAAAGGGTTCTGACAGAGTTATAAAGATGAACCCTCAGGGACAAGTAAAGAGCCATAGCAAAGTCGGTCGCTTTGGAGACTTGGCAAAGTATGTACCTGTGAAAATGTGAAGACCAATGAGGGGTCAAGAATAATAATCAGGTTTTGGATATTAGGACAATGATGCTGTCAATCTAAGGAGAGGTTTTTTTTTTTCAATTTACTTTCATTTATCTGACTTCTGATTTATTTTTGAGCAGGAGATATTTTTCACATTTTAGTTGTGTTGGCTCTTGATATTCCACTGAGCTCCTAGATTCACACAGTTTAGCCAGCTGATAGAAACATCTGGATGCAGGAGAGTGATCGTTACTTCAGTGGTGAAGGCAGTTTGCTTCTGTATAAGCCACATGGATGCATAATGCCATGCAGACTTTTCAAAGAGAGGAGACAGACTGCTCTGGAATGCCAAATTCCCATAAAGCAGTATACGAATGAGGAAGAAGCCAGGCTTTCATTCTTCTGAGGATGGTCTCACAAATGGAAGAAGGCAAGGAGACACAGGATGCCAAATTTAAGGGAAGATGGAATCTGGAAAGGAAGAGGAAGTCAGCAGTTTTCATCATTGGAAATGAGTGGTCAGTTAACATAAATGGGCAGTTCACATGGTGACACATGAAGCCATATGTAGGTATGACATGACAGTCTTGGTTTGTTTTTGTTCATTTTTAAAAATTTTTATACCTCTATTTACTGTAAAAATTTATACAGTTGGAGATATTGAAATACATATTTTAGAGATTAGGAATTGGGTAATATGTACGCTATATTGTCGCATCGACCTCCTCGACCAGCAAGGATGACGCAACTCGCAAAAGCTCTTCTCAAGCAGTTTATTCAGGTCCCTTGAAAACAGTCTTCCGAATCCTTGCTTGTGTCTCTGCTTCTCTGCTTGTGTCTCTGCTTCTCTGCTTGTGTCCTTGTGTCTCGCTGCTTCTCCTCCCCTAAGCCCTTATATGCCTACTCAAACCCAATCAGATCATGCCACCTGGTGATCCAAGATAGGCTCACAAAAGGAGGAAGCACACCGCGCTAGGCAGCTGCTACCAACTGAGGCTTGTTTACAGCTAAGCTTGAGCTTTCTGGCAATAAGCCAGGCGCCATCTTAGGGTTTCGGCTCACCACACTATGTCAGATAGAAATGATCAGGTTAAAGCAACAGCTATGCTTTGCTTTCAAGTACTGGAAACTTAGATTTCTCTTTTGCTATGTATCATTCTTCTGATGACCATTGGAGGAAAGTGTGAAAAATATTTTTGATTTTAATTAGTTAATTAATTTTCTTTACACCCTATAGCAGTTTCTCCCTCTTTCCTCCCTTGCAAATGCTTCCTCCCCACCTCCTCCCCCTCCCTCACCCCATCCACTCACTCTTCCTTTCTTTCTCTCCAGAAAAAGGGATCTCTTCAAATCTTAATCTAGATGATCAACATTAGCCACTTGCAAAAGTAGTTGAAGGGAATTAACCTCCTTACATCAGGCCCTATCTTTGAAAGGTCTCATCACCTGCCAGAAATGCTCCATTAAGGGTCCCAGATTCCTACACATGAGCCATTGTGACAGAAACTCACCCATTTTTAACCAGAGCAATACTCAACAGGTCATGTTTTTGACGGTAGCCTTTTCATATCTCAGACCTCCGTTTCACTTCTCTTTCAATCACCAAGGAAGCTGCCAAGTTGAGTCTGCAATTGGCATCATAACAGCAGTCTTAGCCCAAAAGATGTACCTTCCGTCTATAATATTCTTACTGTTTACCCACAAAGGAGCCCAGACCAAAGCCCTTGGGAGAGCTTTCTAATTACTTCGGTTTCCTGACATTTTATTTTCATAAAAATGGTTATAATTTATTTTCATTCATATCATAAGGGCAGAGTTTGGACTGGCTTAGTTAATACAATGTGGGTACTATTTAAGACGCCTCATAGAGAGGTCCCAAGAGTCTGAGGGTCTGGAGAAGAAGATGTGGTTTTGCCTGGTAGACTGAAATATGCACAGCATTCTAAAATTCAAGCTTATTTGGACAAATCCAAGCAGCATTGAAATAGATGACCTTCCATTTGTTTGTTTGTTTACTGCATCTGTCTCTGCCTTTGCCATCGAATCAGGCTGCTGTTGGCCTTTTGTGTATTGGGGTGTCATAGATAAATATTTCCCAAGCAACAGCTAGTGAGGGAGGCATCTCATGTTTCTAAGTATATATCCCTGCCTTCCATGGTTTCTGTGGTGGAGTGATGAGAAAATGTATGTGCTCCTAACAGATCCAGGTGGCTAACAACTCCAGTGGGAAGGGAAGAAATCTGGTTAAAAAAAAAAAGTTTATTGATTACAGAGGTCTGTTTGAAAATCCATCTTAATACTTTCTCCTGGAACAAGTGTGCACTGATACCTGCATCCGATTTTTTTCCCTCCTGAGAGATCATTTCCTTCCATTTAGAATTTAGTTTTATGATGCTGGGTCAGCATTTTTATTGGGCTGTTGACCATTTTTTACCTTTAAAATATAAAATGAAAATGTGTGGTTTTCTGTACAGTAATGCAGACCCTCTCTGTATTTCTCCTTCTCTCATGCAGGGGGTTGCTGCTCCAGGAGAACAGTAGGTTTACAGAAGCTCTGCATTATTACAAACTAGCCATTGGGAGCAGGCCTACCCTGGCTTGTAAGTAGTAATGAAGTTTTGGAGTCATTGCAATATTTCCCTTTATCTCTGTATTAACACCTTTCCAAGAAAGCGGATGGGTGTCGTATTCCTATCTCTAAATACTTGATACTATTGACCATTCACTCTGTCTCTGAATTTCATTCCTTAATGCCATTTCCAGTTTTTACAAAGTAGTCCAATGGCTCAGTCTATAATTTAACCAGGTTTTGAGCTTAAAAAATCTTTGGAGTTCAGTTGAATGAGAAGACAATTATGTTTTCAGTAATACTTGGGGTTATTTCTACCATTATTGATTCTGTTCTTGTTCCATACATATTTAATGAAATTAAATGCCAAGAAACCAAATAATCTAATCAAAACATGGGGAACAGAGCTAAACAGAGAATTCACAAAGGAGGAATCCCTAATGGCTGAGAGACACTTGAAGACATGCTCAGCATCCACAATCATCAGAGAAATGCAACTCAAGAAGACTCTGAGATTCCATCTCACACCTGTCAGAATGGCTCAGATCAAAAGCTCAAATGACAGCACATGCTGGCAAGGATGTGGAGAAAGGAAACCCTCCTCCATTGCTGGTGGGAGTGCAAGCTTGTACAACCACTATGGAGGTCAGTCTGGTGATATCTTAGAAAACTTGGAATAGCTCTTCCTCAGGACCCAGCCATACCACTTCTGGGTATACATCCAAATAATTCCTCACCAAATTACAAGGAAGTTTCCTCACCTATATTCATAGTAGCCTTATTTGTAATAGCTAGAAGCTTTTTATTTTTTTTAATGAATAGGAAATATCTTTTGGGACTGAGATGATTTGATCCACAGTACATATCACCTCACCCTTCTGTTTCTGCTTTCCCCTCTCAGCTGCATATTTAAACACTGGCATTATTTTGATGAACCAAGGGAAGACAGAAGAAGCCCGGCGTACATTCCTGAAGTGTTCTGAGATTCCAGATGAAAACCTGAAGGACCCTCATGCACATAAGAGCTCTGTTACCAGCTGTCTATACAACCTAGGGAAACTCTATCATGAGCAAGGACACTATGAGGTCTGCCCACACCTCCCTGCCTTTATGTTCTGATATAGTCTCAATGTTTTCTAACCTGCAATCTCCTTACTTGGGCCACTACAGTCCTTTGAGGAGTTAACATGTTCACATTTCACTTTATGTTCATAGGTGTAATGACTATTGAACAGAGAAAAGCACATTCATTGGCCACCATTTCTTTGTCCAAGATACAGTTTCTAGAATCATTCCCTTCTCCTTAGCGTTTGGTATTAAAAAAAATATTATCTGTACTATAAATATAAGGATGCAATGATTTAAATGCTCCCTCTTTCCCTTAATTCTTTTAAGACCAATTAATTTTAATGCATTTTAATGTTGGAGGAGGTGATAAGCTGTCTCATAAATTAGGTGACCCACCCTCACCTTTTTACTCAAGAAATCATGCCTCCACGGCATCCTTGGTCTCCTTCATTTCTTAAACTGTCCTCTAACAAGACAGCCCCATATCCCACCCACATACTTTTATCTTAAGACTGTAATATGAGGAAGATGATGCACCTTCTAGAACATTTTCTTTTAATGGTTTCAGTGAATCTAGTCAGTAGGAATATTTATTTGCTTGCTGGCACTTTATTTCTACCCCTCAGGTTACTTGAGTTAAAACAACCATAGATTTGGAATGACTAGTGTGTAACATCCAAGTATGGGTGTTTTTTAGCTCTTCGAATAGAGTAATATGTGTGAACTGGAAAATGTATATTAAAAGAGCATTGCCCACACTGGGCTCCTTGTTAAGCTAAATTTTTATGTGGCATTCTTCACTGAGATGTTTTCACTCATGAAATTAAGGCAGTATGGTATCAAAGGACAGCTCAATTATTTTCCTCTAGTGAACCATTCAGAAACAGAAATGGGTAGTTTTAGCTTTGAAGAAATGTTACATTGTTACTTTCAGTGACTGTCCCTGTCCTCTAATGATGATTTATCTTTCTTTTTGTTCCTTAAATTAGGAAGCCCTGAGTGTGTATAAGGAAGCAATTCAGAAAATGCCAAGACAGTTTGCCCCTCAGAGCTTATATAACATGATGGGTAAGTACAGCACTATTGTTTTAATTGAGTTTCAGGGATTTGAGGAGAGGGAAGAGCCTGTGTTTACATGCGGTGGATCTCTATCATCTTGTAAGAAGTCGCAGAGCAGTCCTCACACTGTGTCATCCAGATAGGGGCAGAGCCGTCATTCTGACATGAGCAAAGAGATGGACTTCATACAGCACGTCCATCAAAAAATACTGCAAGAGATTCTCAGTGCCATTTGGGTACCAAGTTCTACTGAAACTAGAGAATGAGAAAATAATTTCTGTACTTACATTTTATTTTTTGGTTATATTTACGTATGTATGGAAGATGTGTCTCTTTTAATAAATTTGTCAACTTTATAACAATTTGTAGCATATTATTCACTTAATCAGAAGATTCTCAGTGCTTACTTACCCTGTAGTGACACAGAGATTCATGAGCTTTGATGTATGTAAAAGATGAGACTATCTGAGCTGCCTTTCTTGGATGAGGCCTTGAGTGACTGTAGATTTTTTTTTTTTCAGAGTAGTACTTGAGACTAGAATGAGACTGGGAACATGGTAAATATGATGCTACGATTGATTATTTTCCTATGGTGAATAACTAGCTTAATTCTCCTTACAAATCAGAATGTATATACAACCTAGAACATAAATTTTTCCCCCTGGGTTCAAGAAATGAAGAACTGGAAATTCTAATCAAGCTCTTATCACCTGTAATTAGTTCATTTACTACTCTGGAAATTGTTGTCACAGCTATTCGATGACAGGCATAACTAGAAATTACCTGTTCAGCATGAGACTCTTTGGGGGGAAAGGCTATGAAGTCTAAGATGCCTTGCTATTAGGTTAGCATAACTCTTTCCAGGAACTGGAGAAAGACTACTTTTGCCCTCAAATCAAATGTTTCTTTTCTTCCAGAGCAGAAATTACAAACTCATACCTACCATTCATTAAACCTAATTAAGTCCATTGATATTTCTAGACCTCCCTCATATATATGAAATAAGTAGAATTAGGCTGTGCACCTACAGGCTTGTACTCAGTGTAAATCATATGATTTGAGAAATTTAATACTAGCTGCATTGTTGTGTATATATACAAAGTCCCAAATGCTCCATGACTTGAATATGTGTATTTGAAAAACAAAACAAACAAACAAACAAAAAACCAAAGCAAAACAAAACCGCATACTCCTTTCTTTAATGACAGGAAGTACAGACATAGTTTCAGAAATGGGATGAGGTACAATTCAGGCTTTCAGTAAACAGAAAAGAAAATCTCATTTAGAAGAGGTTAATAATGTAATTCTGTGTCTGTGGGAGACCCACCTCCAGCTGGCCTAGCCAGCATTAAATTGATTGAGTGCTCACAATGAAGAGGACACTGGGTATTTCTTTCTCTTCTTTGATATAATTTGACCATGGTAAAGTTTACCTTCATTAAATATATTTTTGCCTTCAATCTTTCATTGGATTAAAACAGTATTTTAATTCTCAAGTATTTTACCATCTGTCCACTTGAACAAAATGTACACAGAAATGTTGCATGTGCCTAGACTGGGTGGATTCGCCAGATCTTTGCATTTTTATGCTGACTATCTTTCATAACAGAATAAATAATCTAGGGATTTCTTTCTCTAGCTTTATCTATAGAAATAGAGTGATTTTACTTTGATTTTGTCCATAATATTACTGACCAGTTTTTAATCAATTGTCAAGTAAGGTATCTTTGCTGAAATTGGGTTTAGGTTTTAAGTTCCTTGGTGACAAACTGCATGTGGTCTCTTTGTTGCTAATGGGAAGTACTTGTATTCACAACAGTTAGTGATTTCTGAAAATTCATTCAATTATTTTATGTAAATAAACTGGATTGAGAATTTCTTCTCCTTTGGTTACAGGAAGACTGAGCTTTTGCAAGCAGATGATCACTGTGTCCCTGGAGCCATTGTCTGGCTCTTTGTGTCATTTTCCACTGTAGAAAGAGGTAGTCTCTTTGTTCAGATTCTGAGAATCACCCTGCCGATTTTCTAGGGGAGGGCCCTAATATAATTTCCAATAGAAGATTCTGTCTGTAATTATAGTGGCTGCCTTCTGTTTGATTTTATGTGAAGCTCTGTCAGATGGTCAAGTTTTATAGTTCCACTTGTTCAGGAAACTATAATTTTCTCCGAGAGTGAATTCACCTCCTAATCAAATGGGTTAAATCCCCCGAGTGTTTGCTTTAACTCCTAATACATTTTGATTAGCCTCTGTTTGACAAGGGAAAAAAAATGGCCTAGCAGATAAGCTGCCCTATCAGTTTATCAGTTTCATTAGTCTGTCAGCATATGCTGATTATCCTATCAAGTTTATCAACAGCCTTGACTGTGTTTTCTAATTCACACATTTACATATTATTAGTGCCCTTTAGGGATTGGTGATGGATTATAATGTCTGGCTAGATTCAGCCAGCAAGTATTCATTTTTTACATGTCTCATTCATTTACCCCTTCAGGGCCACTGCCCCTAAGTACTTGTGTGTGGTGTTGTATTTCTCTCTCTCTCTCTCTCTCTCTCTCTCTCTCTCTCTCTCTCTCTCTCTCTGTGTGTGTGTGTGTGTGTGTGTGTGTGTGTGTGTGTGTATGTGTGTGTGTTTTCTATTCTATTTTTTTTTTGCTTTAGAATGTTGGAGAGCTAATGGAATGCATGTAAAAAAATACAACTGTACTGGAATGCTGTTTTATTAAATTCACTGGTTGCTTTAAATAAAATTCTAACTAGTCCTTTAGATTTTTCCTTCCTTTGAACACTGTAGGACTTTGCGCTGTATGCCACTTCACTTGCTCTGAACACCATAGTAGCATATTTTTCCCACTTTTGTTTTAATTCAAAGCAGGGTTGATTAATTTGTTCAACTTCGCTTCTCCATATTTTAAGATTCTTTACTATGATTCTTTATAAGTAAGCACACAATTAATCTAGAATATATTTTTAGTGTTCAGTTTGATTCCATAGGGCCAAGCTGTGGTGGTAATAGGAGAATATCTTCCCTGAGGAATTAGGTGAGCTACAAGCATTCAGAAATATACTAAACAGATACTAAATAACATTATGCAAAAAATATTTTTTAAAAAAGGTTAATAGACCAAGATATAAAGTCGGTATTAAATTCCCTTCTAGACAGTTATGTGGTTTTAATTTTGTGAAACTTAGTTGCCTCTTGAGACAATAAGTTGGATTAAATGGCAGATTAGACCACAGTGTAGGATCGTCTATGAAATTAGAAAGCCCCGGTTCAGATTATCTTTGACAGTTTGCAGTTAAATATGCCTGACAAACTACACACATATGAAAATTGATTAAAATAATGAATAGAAAAAAATATTGGACTGGATATATGTTTGGTACATGCTTTATAAAGTGGCCTTCCATTGCAAATTACCATTTCTATAGGGCTTCTACCTCCAAAGGTGGATGGCTATATTTACTGTCAGATATTTCTCTACTTAGAGTAACTATTACTCAATAGATAAGATTATTGCTATAGGTAAGGGGTTGAAGTTATCAAAATTCAAGTTTTAAAAACTCAAGTGAATGTTTCATTTTATTTATAGACCCATGTCCCCATTTTTCTCAGCAGCCATAATAAAAACCTTCCCTTTACTATTGTCTGTAATAGTTGAAAGTGAAACAGCACAATTGTTAATTCCAATTGATTTAATTTTATTCTCTCTCTTTCTCTCCCCCCTCCTCTCTCTCTCTCTCTCTCTCTTTCCTGTTGGGATATATTTTCCCTGTATTCTTAGTAAAAATTATCTTTTATTCTGGCAACCATTATAGGTATTTACTGGGTCTCATTTTTTTTTAATCTCTGAATCATAACAGCATCATGGAATATCAGGGAGAGAAGACTTGTGTCTTAAACAGCCTAACAACATAATCTATTTTATTTCCCAAGGTAGGAATTTACCTCCCAAAGAACCAGGTTCAACTATTAGATTTGCAGTTTATGTTGGAGGCAGAAGTTTAATTTCATGATTTAAATTCAAAGCTTTTCTGCATACCATTGGTATAACTGAAACTGGCTCACCCTTTCCTTTATGCGATCCTCCTGCCCCCACCTCTCTACTGTTAGAATTACAACTATGTTTTTAAAAATAAGCAAAAATTAAAACATACTAGACTATAAAGAATATTACACCTATAGGCTTGTAGTTATTAGCCCATGCATTAAATATGTTAGCATATAAAGATTTCATTGCATAATAGTTGTGACCACCCTCTGGCTCCTCATCTTCCTCTAAACTGTTCATTTTCCATATCTCTGCTTCCGCACTCCTGTTGAATGATTTTAAAGGATTATAGAAAGCCCAATTAGGTTGTAACTTCCTATTGTTTTTCTATCAATTTGAGCTCTTTCAATCCCAGAGGTCATTTAAGCCTATTTACTATTGAAAATAAAATTACTGTGCATTCTCAATGCAAAGTAACTGTTTAGTTTAATTATACAAGTGATTTAGTCCATTTCGTTTTGGTAATACAGTCTGCTGCTTGGAGTAAGAGAGAACTCAGGCTTACAATCTAGTCAGTGCAGTCTATAATCACTGGTTGAACAATTAGGATTACTTAAAACATCCTTTTACTGTGCTGTGCTGACTGGAACAAATAAAACGAATAAGAACATTTCAGCTTTAGATTCTCTAATGTGGTCCTGGGTCACCTTTGCCTTCAAGCTCACAGTGTCCTTTCCTCTAAAACATGCATCTTAGTGTTATGTTATTTGCGTTTATCATCAAGGAGAAACTGCGTGGCTTTTTCCATTAACTTCCTGATCAGACCTCTTTACTGTCTGATTAACCATTGGTTTTCTCAATAATGTTTGGAGCATCTTCTGTTGATTCCCAATTTTGTGTGTTTTATGTACACTTCTCTGTCTTTTAAGTCTGAGATACAAGAACATTTTTGTTTTTGTTTTTACATCAGGACTCAGGTAACAAATCTCTAGCAGAGAGGAACATTTTGCTTTAATTTTTCAGATCTAAAATTAACCCTTTAGTCATGAGAGTTGCATCTCCAATTGTGTTGGAGTATTCGCAGAGCATGAAACAAACAACAGGGTATAGAAAATCCGATTACTTTATTAGCGAAATTTTTGGTGCAGAGTGTTTGTACAAATTTTAGAATTCTATCTTTGAGAAGGAAACTTGTTGGATGAAAGAGTTAAGTGCCATAGTAGCTCTCAGTGACGTTTATGCTGTTATCCACATAAAATGAAATAACTTCAAACAGAGACTCCTGGTATAACTTCTAATGTCAAAAGCCAAACATTATTGCTTATGATTCATTCTCAGTTTTCCTGAAATATGTCAATTATGTGCTGAGTTCATTTGTTAGAATTTGGATAATAAGTTAATTTCTCAGTTAACCTCCTATATTTTATATGTTTTAATTTCACTAAAAAAATTCATATTTGTGGGTTAAAGTCTAACTTCTTTCTGCTTGTCTTCTCTTTGCTTTTTGTTTTCCTCTGTCTTCACCTTCTCCTGTCTCTCTGGTACCCTGTCATGTTGCAGAATATATTCAAGGAATATTCAGATTAATGTTTTCTTAGGATATTTTACATGCTTAATGGCCTGTGACTAGGTTTTCTTAAGAGGGTTGCTCAGCATGTTTGATATGCCAAATGTGAAGGACCTGGTTTTTAACTGTAAGAGATTTGAACTCTCCATCTTTTGAGTGGACCCATTAACTCGTCAGCACGGTTAATCTGCTCTTACCACTTGTTTTTCTGTTTATAATTCTGGAGATTTTCCATTGGCACTGTTGAGAATATCCACGTCAGCCCTAAATATTTAATCATGATTATATGACTTGTAATTGGATTATGCATTAATCTCTGTAAATCCCTAAAGAAGATTCTAATTTTAAGATAAATAAAGTCAAAAGTAGATTTAAAAGACATGAAAAATTTACTTCGGAAGTTAAGTAGCCAACAAGTTAGGAGAAGTAATAAACTTTTGGCTCTGTATCAATACAATAAGTTTATAAAATTCATGAACACAGCACTGCAGATGTCCATTTCTCTGTGTCCTGCAGGAGTTTAAGTTTAACTTTTTACCTTCTGCTGTGTATAACATTCACATATAACATTATGTACTGTGGTTTCAACCCTCAATTTGCTAGGCATTACTCTGTTCACTACAAAGGGCAGCGTCCAGTTCAGCTGCATTAAATAGGTAATATATTTTGTTTAAAGTTTCAATTAAACACAGGACAGGAAGATATATAGTACCTTTGGGGAGTCTAAAGCCTTGAATGTCAATAGTGTGCCTGCTTAAGGATCTAGCTTAGGTCTCAATATCACTTGCTTTCCAGGAAATATGATATGAGACAGTTGATTATATTTCATTGCTATTAAAACCACACAAGCCCACCTGTTACAGTAATTCATCCTTTTGCCAGTTTTGTGGTAAAGGAAAGGAATGAAGCTTGATTTCTTTTATTTTAAAATCAACTCATAAGGAAATGAATGCACTCAAATTAATACCTATTAATATCCTTCATATTCTCTGATTTCCAAAATGTTACAATTTACACTGTTTGAAAAAAAGAAAACAAAAAAAAACCGGCAATTTTTTTGATGTGTCAATAGAAGTAAATGAGAACAAAAGAATATGTTAAAAATCTTTTTCAGGGTACTAACTATGGCATGAATCTTTTACCCTGTGGTAAATATAGGTTGGGCTGTATTTTATAAATTGAAGAGCTATTTTGCCTGCAAAATTTATTATATTTCATTCTAAAGATATAGAGTTTGATGTACTTTTCTAAATAGACATAGTGTGTGGAAAAAACTTTTTTTGTGGGAAAAGATACCATCTTGAAAAGTCAGGTCAAAGAAATAAGAAGTTAGTGTTGCATGTATTTAGAATAGGCAACTCCAAAGACAAAACTATGGGATACCTTTCTTCACCTATAAGAGTCTGATAAAAATACAGCAAGCCAGAAGAGTAGCATAAAATATTTTTAAATTTTAAAAGGAGTTTTAAAGACACGTGTTTCATTTATGTTACTGAACAAGTAATACTTATTTATAATACAGAATGTTTTATTTAATATATAAATTGTATTTATATTAATTAATACAATATAGAAGAAGCTTAACATCCATTCTATTTTAGTTGACTACTTGAAGATTCTAAAACAACCCTGAAATTTTTTCATATATTAACAACAACTTATGGTCCAGGGGGAAAAACCCTTCACATATATTTGCTGTCTTTATTCATTGTGAATAAGGCAAATTAGAACCCCAAAACAAGATCACTGAGACAGTTAAATGAGATTTTTATGTAAAAAACACCTCTTTTCAACCTGTTTTGAAATCCAGACATAAACACATATGCATCATTCAGAGAGTTAGTAATGCACTTTATTGTAACATCATTTTCTTTTACTACCATTGAGGCTTGTGTGTGTTGAAGGTTCCACAGCAGAGACTGAGCGGACCTCAGAAGTATGGGCGTCCTGACTTTCTCACATCTATCTGTCCAGTCACATTTCTGTATGGCTTCCCCTGCTTCACCAAACTTAAGCATAAAGATAACTTCTATTAGGTCTATGGGCTTTTCTTTCTAAAGCTTCCTTATCACACACAACTGATTATATGTACTTATTTTTTTTTCCTTGAAACTGTTTTAGGCATGTTTCTTAGCTGATAATATGTGCATTATTTCTTCTCCTGCTAATGCTCATTTTTCCTTTTTATTTTTCTGATGTAAATTTTGTTTTGTTTTAAAACACTAGTTAGCATCTTTGCATGTTTTTCTTTTCTTTTTTTCTTTTTTGAGTATTTCAGTAGTACATAGTTCTGAAGGGAACTGTATTCTGAAGGGAAGGATTTTCACCTCACTCAACATATACAAGAACATAATCCCCCCCGCCCCCCCCCCACACACACATCACATACATTTACTCCCTAGTGTTTGAAGATTCTGAGCATTAACTAGGATTGGCCACAATCCAATAGGATTGATTATTTTTGTGATTTATATCCTTGAAAGTAGAAAGGAAATTGATTAACCTAAGGAACTTCAGGAGCTGTAGCTGTAAGTAGAGAAATATTGACACAGGCTTTTGGCTTCTTTCCAAGTTCAATTTTGACGGCACATCACATCTTTCCTGTATTTGACCTCACGCTGCAAATTAGAACCTTTTAAAGTTTTTCTGAAGTTTAACCCATGTCTTGATGTTTAGGCAAACCTAATGTAATAATACATACTCAGTTCCACCCCTGTATTTCATGCACCCCATATATTTTCTTTGATGAAGAACTGTATTTCAGGATTTAAGGATTCTCTTAAATTTAATACTGTTAGATCCATGTTTAACCCATTCCTCTCAGTCTAAAACCTGGAAACGTTTGATTTTGTTTCCAAGTCATCTACTACAGTCCCAACTGTTAAATGTCAGAGAGTAAAGAATCTCACATGGAGTTATGTAAATTTTGTTCCCTGCTAGTTGCAATGACCATTGAATATTTCCAGAGAGGGATATAGTATCTGGAGAAACTAGACTATGTTTTTGAGGGTTTTTTTGTGAATAATATTGGAGAAAGATTCAGATGCAAATAGTCACAAAAACCAGCATGGAAGAGTAACAGTTCTTGCCATATATACATCTTGCAACATATGCATTAAATATAATAATCAGACCTTCTGGCCTATGCAAGCACATATGGTAAAAAGAGATGCAAAACACCCACACAAATTAAATGAAATGAAAAAAAAGCCCTAAAAATTAAAATCACCATATATGGTAATTAAAAGTTTTGCTGAGAATAGTAGTTTGGGCTGACAGCTGTGGTCTCTTAGGGTCTGCAAGATATCTGTTCAGGCCCTTCTGGCTTTAAGAGTCTGTTGAGAAGTTGGGTGTAATTCTAATAGGTCTGCCTTTGTATGTTCCTTGACGTTTTTTCCCTTGCAGCTTTTAATATTTTTTCTTTGTTCTGTATGTTCAATGTTTTGATTATTATGTGGCGAAAGGAATTTCTTTTTTGGTCCAATCTGTTTGATGTTCTGTAAGCTTCGTTTACGTATATAGGCATCTCTTTCTTTCAGTTGTGGGAGGTTTCTTCTACAATCTTGTTGAAAGTATTTTCTAGGCCTTGGAGCTGGGAATCTTCTCCTTCTACTCCTATTATTCTTAGGTTTGATCTTTTAATAATGTCCTGCATTCTTGAATGCTTTGTATCGGAACTTTTTAGATTTAATATTTTCTTTGACCAGTGTATCAGTTTCTTCAATTTTCTCTTCTAGGCCTGAAATTCTCTCTGCTATCTCTTATATTCCGTTGATGATGCTTATGTCTGCAGATCATGTTCTCTTTACCAGGTTTTCCATCTCCAGGATTGCCTGTTTGTGTTTTCTTTATTGCTTCTATTTCCATTTTCAGATCTTGGACATTCTTCTCCTGTTGATTGTTTTTTCCTGTATTTCTTGAAGGGATTTATTCATTTCCTTCATCTGTTTGATTGTAATTTTCTTTATTTCTCTGAGGGATTTAATTCATTTCCTATTTTAAGGCCTCTATCATCTTTATAACATCAGATTTAAGGTTGTTTTCTTCATTTAGACTTAGGTTGGAAGACACTATGAAGAGATGAAAGAATTTATATCTGATATCTTTATTTGGAACAAGAAGGATTATAATCACTGGAGGAGAGAGGTGAACAGATCTGGAAGCTCTCTATGTCTCTTTCATGGACAAGCTCAGTTGTGTTGAATCACCTTTAAAAAACTGATTCATAAAATGTATGGTTGTGTGCTAGTATGTGTACTGAATTGTGTGTGTATGTGTGCACAAGTGAGCATACTCACCAAGTTAACTCCTGAGAGTTTCTCATTGAACCTGGTACTACTGGATTAGATTTCCTGTGCCAGTTCCTGTTTATCTAGATTGTACTGGAGTAGCTGACACACATGCAAACACACCTGGGTTTTGTTTATGTGGATGCTGAGGACCCAAACTCAGCTTCCATTGCTTTACTGATTGAACTTTCCCTCTAAGCCCCAGATTCAAAGATGTTACTGCAATAACAATAAATATTTTAATAAGAATTTGATTAAAAACTTTGAGAAAATTCCTTAAGTTTGCTTGGGTACAATCACCAGAAAAATATTAAAAGATTTAAAGAAAAATAATGATGAGACAAGCTATTTCATATGACCAAAAATTAGAGTAATTAGAAACCAATTGATATAAGAACAAGATAAGGTGGCATTGAATTAAATATTTACATCTGAAGGAAATGTTTATAAATTAATGATCATTTATTATAAATAAAAATTATAAATCTATGATCATTTAATTGTTTTAGATGAAAACAAAATTAGAAATATGCCTCATGTCATATGTCAGAGTTTTGTGTGGTTAAGTAGCTTATTTTAGTAATGAAGCTATATAATTTAGAAGAGAAACATTCCTATGAGATAGTGAAGGGGAATTCGATAAAAGACAGTCTAAGACTTCCACTGCTGTTTATTTATTTCAGTACCACAATGAATTGATATGTTGTTTTGAAAGATAATCACAAATCAACATAATTGGTCAAGTAAGTAGAGTAGACATGTGAAAAGTTGGGGGAGTAATTTGAATAAATACTAAGTGAGCCATGATCACTGGAATATGGAAACTAAAATGTGGGTACAACTGGCATAGTTTTATTTCAAATAAAATGTAAATGGAATGAAGTACCAAAATGTTTTAGAAGATGCAGGTTTAGGTGCCAGTACCCAAACCAGGTGACTTAGAGTCACCTACATCTTTCATTCCTGGAGATCCAAACCCTCTTCTGGCCTCCATGAAGACACACTGGGCACATACAGACTAACTCTTACCATCCCAACACACACTTAAGTTAAAATAAAACAACAGCATTAAATCATTTTTGTTCTGCTCTGTTGGGTGTAGCGAAATTCCAGTTTTGGAAACATAATAAGTTTACTTATCACTAGGTTTTATTCTCTGTGAAGTCAGTTACAAATGCTAACATACTATATTATGTGTATGTTTGTTGTAGTCTACATTGGCTAACGTAAGTTTATAAGTAAGGTAACATTTTTAAATGTTTAACAGTTATATTGGTGTCGAGTGAAAGGAAATCACTTTTGTTAAGGATGACCAGAAGAGTTGTACAAATTCAACAAGAACCTGTGTAGAATCTCCATCATTTATCCAACTACTTCTTCTAATCCTTGTCGGCAAGCAGGAGTTGATAAATAGTTTGAAACAGAAGAATCAGTGAGCTCTACACTATGGTGTTGTCGATAACCCAATCTGTTTTCCTCAATGAGTTGGTCTTTGTCTGGTTTCTTTAAGCACAGGGCTTGTTAGGAGGAGTGGCATTATTTGTTCTACATCTGAAACTGGTTTATCTCTGGCTGAAGCCTGCCTAGAGATATCCCAATCCCTTTTGTCTGCAAGTGAATCAGAAATAAATCTGGGTGATGAGCCCGATCACCACATCATCACACAGAAAATCTTATTCTGATGAAAGTGCCTCCATTGTGTCTTTTTTTTTTTTTTTTGTACAATGATAAGGAAAAATAGTCATTGTTCCTTCTTTTCTCCTGGATACTGTAAACATTTTTTTCTGTTATTGTAAGTTAAAATTTATAGTCCTAGCGAATATGATTTAACCCTTCTCCACCCAGCTTGTTTCTACCCATGTATCTCTATTTTTTTCTTTATTGAACTCAGTGAAATTTCTTTCGTGTGGCCATTGCCTTTTGCCATTTTTTAAAAATTGTAATTTTTCAATCAAACTTGAAAGATTATGTATGTGCTACTCTCTTACTAGCAAAAATCCTCCACTGGTACTTTTTGCATTTATGTCATCTCATTTGCGATTATTTTTTGTTTCATTTGTGTAAAATGGTATAGTGGGAAGAGTGAGGAATAGAATCTCAAAAGTTATTATTTTTTATGTGTGTGTTTGTGTGGGTGTTTTGCCTGTGTGTTTGTCTATGTACCTTGTTCGTACAGTGGATCCCCTGGAGCTGGAGTTACAGACAGTTAGTTGTTAGTTATCATTTGGGTAGTTGGGCTTGAACCCAGGTCCTTTGCAAGAGCAGCAAGATCTCTTAAGTAGTGAGCCATCTTTCCCATCCCAAGCTATGATTGTTTATTGTCCTATCCAAGTCTCTTGTCACCCATGAGGCTTCTTGTTCCTCCATAAAAATCTACGTTCATTTGAGATGGGAAATATATAGCAAGTACTTGTTTGTTGCATAAATCTTTACTGACTTGCTTTTTGAACACATCTAATTTATCCACCATCATTTTCTTGCATATTTTGATTTTTTTTTACATCTTTTGTAGACAATGTGTGTGAGAGCCTTTGTGCGTATGTTTTGGTTTAATGTAGTAGCCCAAGTGTGCATTATGTGCCAATATTTCTCCCTTAAGAATTAAATAAGTCGTGTGTATGAAGAAGTATTTTTAAGGTCAGCCATGACTTCTCATTACTCTTCTTTATTTTAATTCAACAGATGGGCCTAAGGCCAGGAAATGAACCTGCTGGCCAATGTATCACAGCTAGAAAATAATTTTTCATGAACAAGAAAGGGGTTGTTCTGTACCAGCTGGTTAAGGCAGTGTGTAGTTGTGGTTTTAAGCTGCCACTTCTCCAACTGTGCATTTATTTTATTAACTACTCTGCTGTTCAGTCCTTTTAATCTGCAAAAATGCAGTAGTGATATCCATGGAAAATTATTTTCTAGTTGTGATACATTGGCTAGCAGACGTGCCATGAGCAGCTGGTTGTATTAAGACTCCTTGATGAAGCAAAGTTAGAAAAAAAAAATTCCGCTCCTCGGATATGTAGAATAAATAAGAAGATTGGTTGAACATAAGTCAGACATTTGTCAACTTGCTACTCTAATTTACAATATACTGAGTACTGTCATCAATTGGTAGGATTCAATGGATGATTGTATAAGATTTTCTAAATTATAAAGAATTTTAACACATGTAGGATACTTTTTTACACTTACTATAATTATATTATACATCTTATTAATGGATCTCTACCATTTCTCTGGAGCCTTGCAAATTAATGTCACTTATAAATTCTTACTAAAGAAAATAACCATATGCTAATTATTAATACTTACAAAGTCAGTATTTTATTTCAAAATATGTTTCAATAATATTTATAATAGGGAGATAACATGTAATATTTTCTGAATTTTTTTACATGTGAAAAAGTTAAACATAATTTATATGATTTAAATCTCAAAACACTCAGGAATTGGGGTTATTTAACATTTTTCTGTAAGGCTTAGTCTCCTTATAAGTTAAAATTTTAATAAACAAAAACAGATGCCCTAACAAATGGAATGGTTGTATAGCTTTCAAGTATAGATATGGATATGGAAAATGTGACGACCTCAGGTAGAATTTCAAGTTGAGTGCAGATGTACTGTAAACCCATCTTTCTTTTGGCATTATAACTCATTTTGCAGATAAATGTTCAGACATAATTTATCATTAATTCATTTCAGAATTTCAATACTTTAGCTTCTTTGGAAGATGCTGGTTAGATAAATCATGTCTAATATTTTTTCACTAGAGTATGTTCATTATTCAAAGAAAAATGATTTCAGTTGAAAGTAAACATACATGGTAAAGAAACAAAAAACAAATAACACAAACAACATAAAAACCCATCTGAAAGTGTCAATTTTTATAGATACATTAAAATAAAATCAGGAAAGTTATTGCTAGGCTTGATGGCACACACCTGTAATTCCAACACTTGGAAGGACAGAGCTAGGAGAATTTGAGTGCCAGTCCAGACTAGATTATATAGAGACAGCCTTTCTCAAACTTAAAAAAAAAAAGGAGATAGTTACTTCAGAAGCTTGAGAAAATGAAAAGAATTCCTTCATCTACTCCCACTACTTCTAAAAGCATTTCCATGTCCTCTAATCCAGGCTCTAGTGTTGATGTCACTGTCTCTAGCATTTTACCCTAACCACATGACTTAATCTAGTCAATCTCAAATAACAGCATGTTAAATCTTTCATGGCTCAAAAACCTCAAACATTTCCAAACTATCACCTTCATGACAGTTGGGTTAAAGGACTGTTGTTAAAACTGGAAACAAATAGATAGGTTTGGGTAAGTGCATACAGTTTTTGCATTTTGCATATTATTTGACACCAATATTTTTTACTAACCAACCACCTAAAGGGCATTCAAAGGTCAAGAGCTAATTCAATTTATGAGACCTATTTGTCTTAATAGTAGTGTGATCCCCCCAAAAAAGCAAACAACAAGAAACAAACAAAATGTTCATTTTTTTTTAAGTGGAGTGAGTTCTTCTCTTGAATAAAAGATGCATAATCAATGTGGATAACATGTTTAGGAGAGCCAGTGACTGTGGAATGGAAATGCCATCTTGATTACAGCTAGTAATAAAAGTCTGCCTGGCAATAAAATAAGTTATTAGTCTCGCCTGTTCTCTGAAACTGGACAGCATCTATATTTGTCATGACAATTAAAGTTTAATTATTTAACTGAATTATATGTTATCTTAAAGTGTAATTTTTCTACCAACTGAGTATTTTCTATACTCTAGCATAAAGGAGATAGGGAAGATAATAAGAAAACTACTAATGTGCTTTAAGATTTATTTCCTGTTTTTTCTCCCCTGCTTGGTTGTTGTACTAAAACTTAGCCTTAAGTTTTAGTAGCTGAAAATTAAATGCTAATGGCTGAACGGCCTTGGATTTTGTGTATGTGTGTGTGTGTTTATAAAAATTGGTATCATTTGTTAGATGTCATATTTTAATTGATTTTCCAGATGACACTGGTAAATTTTATTTACTTTTATTACCATTAAAATGCCAAAGAAAATTAAAATATAACCATACAGATTTTTTGAGAGAAGTTCTTGCTATAGTCCAGAATAACATATAATTTGTAACCATCCTGTCTCAGTCCGCTTAGTGCTGAGATTATAATGACGTGCCACTATTCCTGTCTTTGCAAGGAAAATTTAACCCCAAAATATTTTAATTATTTCATTCACTCTTCCTTACTTTACATAGTTGGAAGACTCTAGATGGTAGGATCATAATCTTCCCTCCTTTGTCCCCATATAAAGCTAGTCATGTACTTACTCTCTAAATATATTTCTAAAGAATTAAGGAATCAAAATAAAAAAAAAACAAGACTGGTTGAAATGAATAATGAAATAAGTTATCTCCAAAAACTGAATGGTGACAAATGATCTATGTTTGGGAATAAAATTTCATGTTTAAAAACCAAAGCTCTACTACATAAGTCTTTTTTTTTTTTTACATTTATTTTAGTGTACATATGGAGGTTTGGGAACAACTCGAGGGAATCAGTTCTCTTCTTCCTCCATATATATGGAGGTCAAACTCAGCTTGTCCATCTTCATAACAAGTGCCTTTACCTACCGAGTCAACTCTGTATACCTCTCCCCTTGTTTTTCAACACAGGATCTCTAATGAAAGAGAAGATGTACAGTTCACTTAGGCTAATTGTCCAATAAGTTTTAAGGGTTGTGGGCTTGCACTAACACACCTGACTTTGTATACCTGGGTGCTGGGAATCTGACCTCAGGTGCTCTTGATTGCTTGCCTGACACTGATCCTTCCCCTGGTGTATCATGTGATGGTTTAACTTATGCATACTTTGCATACTGTTTCAATCATGTCAGATGTATCTCCTTTATGACTTATCATTCCCTCTTGGTGAAATTCCAAGCTCTTCTGTATTTTTGAATGTTGCCTGTCATTATCTTTCTAGGCATTGACACATGAGAAATTGCAGCATCTGTGTGACTTTAATTACCCTCTCTCTTCAGGTGAAGCCTATATGCGGCTGAGTAAACTTCCTGAAGCTGAGCATTGGTACATGGAGTCATTGAGATCCAAGACTGATCACATCCCTGCTCACCTCACCTATGGGAAACTGCTGGCTTTAACAGTAAATACCTATCTTTCTTATTTTTTCAGAAATTGATTTTTCTCCATGGGTACTTGAGATAATTTGAGTTTGAAGTACTGATTCTGAACCAGTGAACTCAGTTAATTACTAATGATGATACTGTTAGAGACCTAAGCAGACAATGTAGAAAATATAAACATTTAGGTCTAGCCTATAAGATGTGTGATATGTGATGATCCTTGAGGTATCAATGAGACAAACATAAATTTATAACCTCAACTGTATCATTGCCTATTTATGTTGTACTAATAGTAACATTTGTATAAATATGTTTTACAAAAACTGTTGGCATCAAATTGGCTGGGATTAGAACTAATTTTATCAAATAACTCTCATATAAAACATAATACATTTTGGAATTCCTTCTAATTAGAGATAGTCTATAAGAGGCTTACAGACTGACCTTATAGATCAGGAACATCCCGGGCCTTGGAGAAACTAAGTAAGAATAATTCTACTGAAAACTTGTATTGGAAATATTCTTCAAAGGAACACAAATATAGTCTCACAGCTAAATTTTAAGTTGTTTAGGAATTAAAAGGATGTTCTGCATCTAAGAAGATGTTTTTAAGTTGGTAAAGCAAGTTAGGATGGAAACTAAATTAGATATAGAACTTTAAACTTATTAATATAGATAGAAAAAAGAATGTTAATATCAGTTGCCAAATACATATGGACTGGATATTGGCAATATATGCTATACCTTATAATTTTCATAGATGTGGCCTAATTGTTCTTATTGTTTTCTATTGTATTTATCGTTATAAGAAAAAGAGCCTTTTACTGTACCAAAGGGGGGAGCTGTTGGAGGGAAAAGATACACCTTATATTTAAAAAAAAAAAAAAGCAGAGAGAAGGGTCAGGGGAAAGAAGGTAGGAGTGTGGGACTGGGAGGGGGAGAAGGAAGGGGACTGTGATTGAGATGTAATTGAAGAAATAAATAAATGTTGAAAAAAAGAGCACAAATCTAGAAGGAATTACCAGAAAGTAAAAAAGAAAAGTGGGCAAAATGTGATGATTTTTTGGGTAAATCAGATAAGCTTTTGTTACCAGACTAAGTGTATTCTAATGTTGGTGAGCATGGAGCAAGAATGAGTAATTTCAAAGAATAAAAACATGGAAAAAGGTTAATTAGCTCCAACAGATACAGAGTTATTTCCAAAGCAATGTTCTTCCCATGCAACATAGGCGTTGGGGTTGTATTGGGGATTCCACACATATTCATATAAGAAAGTAAAGCATTTTGTGGGCAGATACATTTCTGACCATACTCATTTTAAAAAGACTGCTCAAGAAAAAAATATCAGAGATAAATTTTGGAGCAAGCTTTGCACATGAAGCTCATGTTCAATGGGTTAAAATGACACACAGAATCTCTTAGGCATGTTCAACCTGCTTCATCATAGTGCTGAAAAAAGAATAACTCTGTAGCTGGGCGTAGTGGTACACACCTTTTATCCTACCATTTAGAGGCAAAGGCAAGTGGATGTCTGAGTTCGAGGCTAGCCTGGTCTACATAGCAAGTTCCAGGATAGCCAGAGCTACATAATAGGGAGACCATGTCTAAAAATATAAAAACAAACAAACAAAAAACCCAAGCAAACACAAAGACAACAAGAATGACTCTGGCAGTTTTCATTATAAGTCTTAGTTGACTGAATAAAAATAACACCTTGAAAGCACATTAAATAGCAGTTCACCCCTCACATTGCCTGCACCGTTTAGGTCATCCTTATTCTGAGTAAACTATTGATGAGGAATAACTAACAGCTACAATCATGGGTAGTGATGGATATGTAACTGAACAAGGTATTTGAACTGATTTGGGGAATAAATCAGGGGCAGTGATTTGGTAGAGACCACAGTCAAAAGAAATGTGTTCAGTGTAGATAACAATGAAAAATCAGTTTGTTCCAAAGAATCCTGGAGAAGAACATGAAGCAGAGCATCAGGCATCATGAACATCTGAGTTAAAGGCTGTGCAGTGGGGTAATAATTTTCACTGTATTACTGTAGGAGTCAGATTTTTCCTCTGTGTACAAAAATGGTAGGAACCAGGTACCCTCCTCAAAGGCAAGAACAGAGGCTTTTGATGATAAAGCAAATGAGTAAGAAAATAAGTAAGGTCTATGGCACAGGAATGGCTCATATAGCTGGAGATGAGGGGAAAAGCAGTGCTTTGCAAGTGGGTTGTGTGTGTGCTCGAGGCTTGACCTTTCCTGTGCTGAGTATAGTAAGTAATGATCTGTCAGAGAGGGACTAAATGTTCTGTAATTCAGTCAGGGTAACATTACCTTCACAGAGGATCAATACTGATCTCAGAGTGAATTCTTCTGAAAATAAACAAGGCCCCTACTTGTCCCTGGCTATGTATCTTGTCATGTGAGCTCTCCCTCTTGGTCATGTTTCCACCATGATGTCTTTTGTCCTGCTGTGATGTACTCAGCAGACCCTTATCTGAGCAAAACAGGAACTGATGCCTTGCTTTTAACCATACCAGAACTCTGACATAATGTGTTATTCTTTGTAAGTATTCAGCTTCAGGTATTTTGTTTGATCAATAGACAATGGACAGCAGACAAAGTGAAGAGGGAAACATGGATTAATCTAAAGTCATCTTTTTAAAAAAATTCTTCTCTCATATAATACATCCCAATTACAATGTTTCCTTCCTCTATCCCTCCCAGTCCCTCCCTATCTCCCCGCTCTCCAGATCCACTCTTTCTCCTGGTCCCTTCAGAAAAGACAAGCCTCCCAAGGATATCAATCAGACACGAACATGGCATAAAAAGTTACAGTAAAACTAGGCACAAACCCTCATATCAAGGTTGGGTAAGGCAAGCCAGTAGGAAGAATAGGGTCCCAGGAACAAGAAAAAGAGTCAGAAATACCACTACTCCCACTGTTAGGAGTCTCACAAGAACACCAAGCTGTATGACCATAACATCAATACAGAGCTCAGACCCCTACAGGTTCCACTATTGCTGTTTTGGGGATGTTAATGATGCTTAGTGTTTCTCAACTACTTTGCAGAATTTCAGTATCATGGGCTGACTTCTTTTCTTCTCACACAATCTGTCCCTCATCTCATTCCTTTGACAAACTCATTGGATTTTCATCCATAGAAACATACTCTTACAGGGAGATTTTCCTAAATCTACATTAGGATGTACTCTGTAAATGCCTCTAAGTCAGGCACACTAGAATGAATCTATTTTATTAACTAACTCACAGCTATGAATGGCCAACATTGGACTGATGAGAAAGAAATTGGCATTATTAAAAATCTGAAGAAACTTATAAAAGAATAATTATCTGTGGCAGAGATGGTAACATAACATTTAAAAGCATGGTATCATAAATAAAGAATAGAAATACAGAAGGGAGAGCAAAAACTAAGTTTTTTTTCTTTTTTTGTAATTTACTTTTTATTTCTTCAAGTTACATCTCAATTGCAATCCCCACCCTACTCCCCCGTCGAGTCCCACCCTCCCACCCTCTTCCCCCTCAACCCACCCATCCCCTTCCTTTTTCTTTAAGTTTAAGGTATATCTTTTTCCCCCCAAAAGCTCCCCCTTTAAGTCCAACAAATGGCTCTTTCTCTTATAACAATAAATACAATATAAAAAACAGAAATAAATAGGCCAAAATTATTAGAGTTATATGGCTTAGTATACATTCCCAATGTCCAGTCCATATGTATTTGGCACCTGACTTTAACATTCTATTATCTAACCATCTCCATGAGTTTGAAGTTCTATAGCTAACTCAACTTTCATTCTAACTTGCATCACAATTTTAAAAACATCTTCTTAGATCTAGAACACTCTCTTAATTCCTAAACAACTCAAAATTTAACTATGAGACTCTAGCTATCTAGTCTTCCACCACCTCAGAGACCCGAGAGGGATAAATATATCTGATTTTATAGGAAGTGCAGGGCCAGCAGCTTCTAAAACTAAGAAATGACACACCAGTGGCTGCCTGGACTGTTCCCAATTTCTCTCCATACATTACAGCATCAATCTTCAGCCGTTTGGCCCCATTTCTCTGAAAAAAATTGATTGTAAAGCAGGAATTATGAAGGACTTGCCTACCCTGTCTTGTCAGAGCTAGTCTGTTGACTTACCTGCTTCCAAGTTTTGTAAGTTTTTACAGACAAAATCTATGATAGTGAAAACTCTTTTCATTTGAAGGAAGAGAAATCTCCCTGCATATGAATTCAGAAATAGGGAAATAAAATGTGTAAAAGAAAACATTTGGAGCTTCTAAAATTCTCTTATTGGAGTACACGCAGACATATTTGAACTTAAGACTTTTCAAAGAACACTTTAAAAGGACTATAAAGTTTATAGCTGCCTGAATGTGATCCTGCCTACAAAGAAGAAACAGACAGAAATTGTCACATTTTTATTCGTATGCTGATGTGCCTAGACCCAATAGTGGATACAGAGAACATGAATCCTGTTCTGTTAGACTTTCAATTCAGAGTATTTTGAGCTTTCTTTTTCAAAATAGATTTTTAACACTGATTTAAAAGTTTTGCTTTACAGAGCATATTGAAAAGGAAGAAAAGGCTTGTATATTACAATCTAAATTTTAAATTTTTCCTCCAGTAAGACTTTTATAGTTTGCTACTTCATGATTAGATGAAATGAAGACTTCTGTGGAATAGCTTAAACATAGAGCCAGATCACACAGACACCTTAATTTTTTTTTTCTAAATTAAAAGTTTGGCAGATTCTGAGTCCAGTGTATTATGTTTGACCAATTATGGGTTTCTTGGTCTTCTAATATGCCACTCAATTGGCAAGGTGGAAAATGCCACACATTTTGACTTCTGATATTTCATGTATTTTATTAAGCAAAACTGGCTACTAGTCTCAAGAGAAGCAGAAATGGAGTGATGTGTTTCCCTTTATGTCAAAAGTCTATAGGTCAACTGTGTAAAAATGGCTAGCAGCTATATCAGAGTTACTGTAACCTAGGATTTCATATTAGGAGTCTGTTTTTATGAGAAAATTTGATGATTAATATTTTGATTGTAGTCAGTGGACTGATTGACTCAGAACATTTTTTTTTCTTGCACACTTTTCTTTAACAATCCCTGTAATAGTTTTAGTATGTAGAAGAGTCCAAAGGGTTTAAGGTTTCCCTGCATGCCTTTCCACATCCTATAGATCATCGCCATTTTATTCTTCTCCAAAGAAAAGAAACAGCATATTTCTCCACTCTCTGCCTGCTAAAATTATATTTCCATTGTGAAGTCTGTCCTGAATTTCTCAATTAGCTATACTTTTCTTAGTTCTGTGATCATCTTTAGCCCTCCTCTCTGTACCTCTGTAACATCACTTGATAATTGAATGATATGCAAATAATATATGACTTTTGACTTATTGTGTTTTCATCCCTTCACTTGGTCCACACATAAACTTAGACTGGTTGATACAAACTGACCGATGCATTAATACTCAAGGATATGTGCTGCATGCTTGATGAGAGCTGCATAATTATGCAGTAAACATAGGAATAATCTTTTAAAGCTTTTAAAGACAAGAAGGTGATATTGGGGTGAGGGCCATCACCTGACTTCTTTGCTTAATGACCTTTCTTTCTTTCTTTCTTTCTTTCTTTCTTTCTTTCTTTCTTTCTTTCTT
>CAJQZJ010000315.1:4568129-4589202 GCA_907164525.1 Lophiomys imhausi | reverse complement strand
CTTTCTTTCTTTCTTTCTTTCTTTCTTTCTTTCTTTCTTTCTTTCTTAAATTTTCTATCTTAAAAACTTTCTTATTTATTTTTTATTTTTTGTGGTTGTCCTTTCTTGTTCGTTTATTTATTACTTCAAGTTATATCTCTATCACAGCCTCCTCCCTCCATCCCTCCTGATTCCACCCTCCCACTCTCTCCCCCTTCTCTCACCTATCCTACTCCTCTGGAATGGGGTGCCCCTATATATCAGTCTTCCTCAGTTCAACAATCATATGCATGTTAAGAGCTTCTTCATATATTGGGGGCCTACATGGCAATTCTATTAGGGCAAAGTGTCCTTTTGGTGTGTTGGTTGTAAGATAGTCATCCTGTACTACATGGCTAAAATCCAATTATAAGTGAATAGATGCCATGTGCATCTTTCTGGGTCTGGGTTAACTCACTCAGGATGAGCTTTTCTAGTTTCATCCATTTGGCTGAAAATTGCATGATTTCCTTGTTTCTGATAGCTGAGTAGTATTCCATTGCGTAAATGTACCACAGTTTTTTTGTTTCTTTGTTTGTTTGTTTTTTTATCCATTCGTTGGTTGAGGGACATCTAGGTTGCTTCCAGTTTCTAGCTATTACAAATAAAGCTGCCATGAACACAGTTGAGCCTATGTCCTTGTGGATTGGTGAAGAATCTTTTGGATGTATACCCAGGAGTGGTATGGCTGGGTCTTGATGTAATAAAATAAATTTTTTTCATATTTTTTCCTCTCTGGCAACTCCTCTCAGAGCTTTCCCACCTCCATATGCACCCAGCTTCCTACTTGAGCTCTCTGCCTATGTCTCCAAAAACAAAACAGGAAGTACAATAAAACCTAGAAATCAAAACAGACAGGCAAATAAATATAAAAAGAAAATCAATAAGGCAAAAAACAAACAAACAAAAAAACCCAAACCAAATCCAAACCAAACCAAAATAAAATAAAACAAAACAAAAATCCACCACCAAAACCAAAAAGCACAAAGAAAAACAAAATGTGGAGCCCGTTTGTTTTGTTGCCCAACTACTACTAGGCATGGGGCTTACCCTGGAGTGTCATTGATATGCCCATTAGCACTCCATTGAGAACAATTTTGCTTTCCCAGCAGGTATCAATTGCAATTGGCTTCTTGGTGAGAGGTAAGATTTTCTGTTCACTCCCCCTTTCCCACTCTGGGATTTTGTCTGGTTTGAATTTTATGCAGGTCTTGTGTATGCTGACACAGTCTCTGAGTGTATGTTAGTATCCATCCAGTTGTGTTTTGGAAGACACTGTTTCTTTGGAGTCTTCCACCAACTTTGCCTTCTCTCTCACAGTGAACCTAGATGGGAGGGGTATGACAGAGAATCAGAGATATCCTATTTTAGGCTGTGTCACTCTGTACACATTGTACACTTACAGATCTCTTTATTAATTACAGTTTGTGGAATTCAAAGCGTCTCTGATGAGGGCTGAGTGACACTCTGCTCTACACTTATTGCAGTGTGTCATTAGGAGTCATCTTATTGTTATGTTCCTTTAGGACATGTTGTTTCTTGACACCTCTTAGAAAATACAATTCCATTTTATAAATGAGAACCGTGAGCTTCGGAGATTTAATTAACATTCCCTAAAGGTCATTTAGTAATTAAATAGTATAATTAAATGCAGCTATAAAGTTTTGCATATTAAGTGTTATTAATTTTATTCTATATTAAGTAATTTAAGTGGATTTTTCCCATTGATATGTTTAACCGGTTAGAGGTTCTCAAAAGTAAATCACTATATCTTTCTACCTCTCTTTCTTTTTTTTTGATATTTGTTTTAAGTATCAGTTTAGATTGTGTGGTTAAATACATTTTTATTAGTAGATGTGATTACTCTTGAATAGAGGACTTAAGGCTATTGACACTTTTTGATCCAATCTTATACCTGTAATACAAACTTCCTAAGTTATCCTAAGGGAAGCTGCCTTAAGGTTACTAGTAGGCTCCATGTTTAAATACATTGGGCCCAGTTGACATCTCTTTAAAAATATATGGAACTTCATACCAGTGTCATGTCCAAATAAAATACAAAATACATACTGAGTATGAATTTCTCTCCTTAAGACTGTGATTTATTCCTTGTTTGAACTTTGTTGCCTAGGGCTAATTCCGTGCATTTAAAATCAGTCATGCCCTGAGAACAGCGAGAAATACCATTTCCATTATTTTATTTCAGGTGGTTTTTCTAGTTGTTTCTAAATCTGTGTGGGTCTAGACACCTTGTCTTTTCTTATTTTTTAATCTTTGTTCTGTTCCATTTTTTTTAAGCCAAACATTTTGTAGTTTTTGTTAGCATTAATACTGATTGAAATTGTAATAAAACTTTCTTGGCTGTGAGCTTATTTTCCAGATATAGGTTAGTGGGAAAGAAGGAAAGATATTGGAGACTCTGACAGTAATTCTTGACATACAAAACCTTTATTTTGGCTACTGCTTTGACACACTAAGCCAGACTTCTGTGTCTAGCCAAAGTTAATTGGGCTCCATAAAACTCCAGTTGTGAAAGTACTTGGTGTTCTGCTAAGAAGCCCTGCTCTGCTCACCCTCCGCCCCTGCTACATGGTGTGTCTGTGTCTATTGGAAGCACAGTTCACTGTTCTATTCTCCTTTCATAATTATTATTATTATTACTTAGAATTGAGAATTCTTTTTCCATTTGGGTTTATTCAGAGCAAAGCTCTTTCCTTTTGTGTGCTGAGCAACATCTGGCTTGATGGATTTGTTTTGTTGTGATTTCTGTACAGCCATGTTTAGATTGGAAAAGTCCTCGTAAGAGGAAGTCTTTTCTGTAATTCTAATTTAGTGACTAATATTAGAGTATGCAATTCATATGTTAATTTTACTTCTGTGAAAATGGAAAACATTATCTGTTCCCGAAATACTAACTGACCTATGGAAGGAGATTCTGTTAAGTGTAATGTTCAGCTAAACTATCACATAAAGTTACCTCATCTAAACTTTATGATTTAAGCATTCTAGAAACAATAGCCATCAACACATTGTTTTTACTGAGAACCAAAATGGATCTGACAGTTATTTTATTAGGGATCATTTCTATTCAAGATATGCATTTTTTAACTAATACCAACAGTGTAAGTATTGTGCTCCCTATCATTAGGTGATATAGAAATCAAAGCAAATATATTTATTCTGCTTTTGTATAGAAGTAGTCAATATGAGGTATATTTTCTTTTGATAGATATAAATAGCCTCAGGAATAATGCAAATTAAAGTAGTGAAGTTCTTTAGCATTCAGCATAGCCATAGTCACGTTACCTTTTAATTTATGGACATGTAGGTTTATTTTTCAAAAATGACCTGTGTTTCATTATTTTGGATTTTTTTTTTTGCTTGTCTTTTGTATTGGTCTATAGTTTTCACTTCATACAATTAGATAGAATAGTCTGTCAATCTAAGACCCCTCCCAATCCTTCAGGTACTCTGATATCTCAATTTTATTGGAATGATGCAGATAAAGAAGCCATGTGGTTATAAATGTAATGTGGCATTCTTGCAGAACTTTAAATAAAATAAGATTTTGTAGAAACCTGCAGCGGACAGATGTTTGCTGCCTCAGAGTTCATCATGCTTCCTGCTAAACAGAAGTGATGTGGCATACAGGGTGTTTCCATGCTTCTGAAAAAGATCTGGTGCCTTTTATTCAGGAGACACTAATAGCAAAAACCAGTCTCCTGTACTTGTGACTGTGGGAATGGCTTTTGTTTCAGAAAGAACGATTATGTAGTTTCCTAAATTGTATCCAGACTCTTCCACTACTATTGTAGGCTGAAAACTCCACACCACTTCGCAAGCATTTCTTTCTCATGTTATATTTCTTAAATTTGTTAATTAAGTCCCATCCACACACTGTGGTACTTGCCTTGACCTCACAGCCTGCGGCTTGCGGATCTTTCTCAGTGTTTTGTTTTCTCTCTGCTGTCATGTAACCTGGCACGCAAACATGTTGATGTAAGGTCAATTGAGCCTTTATTCTTACTGTATGTTTCTGTTCTAGTTGTGTTCTGAGGCTGTAATAAAACATGCTGACCAAATGTAACTTAGAGTAGGAAAAGGTTTATTTGTATTACACGTCCAGGTCTCAATCCATCATGGAGAAAAGTCAGTTGAGGGACTCATCAAAGAAGAACCTGAAGCAGAAACTATGAACAAATGCTGCTCTTTGGCTAGTGTGTGTGTGTGTGTATACATACAAATATATATATATAAATATATATATATATATATATTTGTATGTATATATAACTTTAATAGCACAGGACCATGTGACCAGGCAATGGTGCTGCCCATAGTGGACAGGGACACCCAAAACACACATAGCTCAATTAACAGTTATGAGAAGCCCCCAGAGACATAACCCCAACTGGCATTCCTTTCTCAAGTGATTGTAGCCTTTGTCAAATTGACAGCTAATGTGAACTAGGGAAATTTCTTATCTTGTTAATTTCTATGATAACTGTATAAATGTATGAATATCATTCTTTTAAAATGATGTGTATATATTTTTATGCTGCCAACTTGCTATAAGGTGCATAGCAAATATGTTAATCATAGTTTTAATTCATGTGTCTGTATTAGATATTGTAGAAAACTCAGTAAATTGACTTAACAAATTAGAAACAAACACCATTATATCTGTGTAAATATAGATCAATTAAATGCATTGTGATACAGGTCTACAAAAAAGAAATCATGCAATTTCTTCTCCAATAGTGTAAAATTAAAATTGGGAACATATCTCTAAAAAGAAAATGATGTGTTGGTATAAGCATACATCTAGTATTCAGAAAGATGACACAAACAACATACGCTTTTAAAATAAGTACCTTTTATCTAAAGATGTTGGGAATTTTTTTTTTTTTGTAGAAGGAGATTGTGTTTTATTCTGATAGTATCCAGATGTGTATGGGTGCACAGATGAACTTCAAATTATAGTAAGTTTTTTTGTTTTTGTTTTTGCTGGTGACCCCTTCATAAATTGAGAATACAATGAGTTGAGACAGACTTGTCATTCTTGTTACTTGGGAACATAAGGCAGGAAAATAACCAGTTTGAGACTTATGAGGTAATTGATTGAGGCGCTTTCTCAAAAAGCCTCAAATGAAAGCTGCAGATACAGCACAGTGATATATATAGCATAGTGGTAGATAGAACACATGGTAGTATACTCAAGACCCTAGGTTCAATCTCTCGTACTAGAAAAATGCATTTGAAAATACTTCTAATATTCCTAAACTATTAAGAATCATAGTTAGAAAAATAGACTGTGTAGTGTATGCGTGATTTATGCATAATAGCGTAAGAGAATATAGCATTGTACATTTCATCACTGAAGAAAATAAAAGTAAAATATCTGAACTGCCCACTGAATATACACACTTTACCACCACTAAAGTAGAGAAATCTTGAGTCATATCATCGTAAATCAGGACAATCTGTATATATCCTCATACACACTCTCCTATATATTAAGGATGCTGCCTTAGTTTGCTTTCTATTGATTGATGTGATAAAGACCTTGACCAAAAGCAACCTGGGGAAGAAGGGGGTTATTTGCTTTATACCTAATAATCACAGTCTCTATGGGAAGCCAAGGCAGGAACTCAAGCTGAGGAGGATCCTGAAGGCAGGAACTTAAGCAGAGACTGGGGTCAGTGCTGCTTACTAACTTGCCCCTCTTGGCTCCTCGAGGTTGTTTTTTTGATGAAACCAGGACTTTCTGTTCAGGGATGGCACCGCCCACAGTGAGCTAGGATTTCCAAAATCAGTCACTAGAAATTTCCCCACAGGCTTGCCTACTGGCAATCTGTTAGGGGCAGTTTCTCTACTACAGTTTTCCCTTTGTAGATGACTAGCTTCTGTTAAGTGAACAACAACAACAAAAAATTAACTATAGATGCCATTTAAATTCCAAAGTATTAAAGTATTCATCACTACTGGCCTTTGTTAAGTTTCAATTTTTCCTTCTTTGGATTTGCTCTGGGTTGTACCTAGCAAGTTACGTGAGATAGGCATATTTTTACCTCTAAGCTGCATCCCTGGTTCTCATTTATGCGGACTTTTCAATGGGTTAAAACAAACCCAGCTATGAACATGCTCATAAACACACAAGTCCTTTCTCATTATTACTTTTGAGGTCTTCAGTCCAAGCAACTTGGACCGGGAGACTCACAGAGTTGTAGACTGTCAGCCATTGAGATTGCATTTGTTCCAGCATCATTTGTTCTGTTCTTGACCCCACGTTTTCCCTCATAGCTTGAGTTTCTAGGACTGTATGAACTTGTCACTCACCTCGTTTCTCACTTTATATAGAACTCTTTTGATTGTCTTTCTGCTGTAGAGAGAAGCAAATATCAATTTCAGTATAATCTGATTCCTTGCCTTGCCCCTGCACTTTCAATATCCTTACCTAGCCCAGTATCTCCTACTCCTTAGGGTACAATGAAATAACCATCAGGCAACTGTCCCACCAACTCCTTCTATGAGCAGGCCACCCACACACCAGATTCCGGTTCATGAATGAGGAAGTTGGGGTTTGCAGAGCCAGAGTGCAGGGCTCTGTCCATAATCTACTGTGTTCCACTCTCCCAGTATGTTTCCTTCAATGCAGCAATACTCTTTAAATTATTCTCTAGCCTTGGGTTTCCTTTATTCTGCTGGAACACTCAGGCACTCACACTGTCTAGGTAAAACCCTACATTGAAAGCCTCTGAAAACTGACTTCAAAAATAAATCATTTAGCATTGAAATCTTCACATGAAGTTATAAAGTGGATAGCCAGTGTCTGTACATTTTATAGTAAAAATAATTGTAGCAAAGCTACTGACAAATGGACTTACGAGTCTGTATGTGTAGAGTAACAAAATGTATTAGGGAAGCTTAAGATCACTTTTAATGTGCATGTGGTATGCATAGTGTCTCTTGAATTTGGAGATTTTAAAAAAGCATGGCGAACTCCTGGGAGTAGGGTGAGAAGCAGGAAGGTCAAAGAGAAGAGACGTTGACCTTTAGCTGTTAAACATTTACTTGGCAGATGGTCAAGTTGAAGCCAGAGCAATTAAACATTACCCTCCCTAGTCATCCCTTCTCCAAGTAGAAAGCATAATTCTTGAGAAAGGGCCTAAATTGCAGACTTCTTATTTGTGAGACAATGGTGGCTCTTTATCAAAACTGACAGGATGTGCTACATGCTTGAGCGTGTACCGTAATCTACTGTCTGGTGATGATTATATTTTAGGTTGAAGACAACAATGTGCAGGGATCACATCTAAATAGGACCCTTTGGTAGGTTTGGTATTAGCCTTCTGCCATAATTACTGGCCGCCATATATAAAGTCATGCATTTTAGTGTCCTATAATGAAGAAATGGGCAGTATAGCTGCAACAATCAGGCTTAGAACTTTTCGTCCCCTAAATAAAATTGACAGTATTGTCTCTATAAGTATTTTTAAGTTGGGCTCATGCTGCTATGGTTTGGATACTATTTAACTCTTTTAGGATATTGAGATGCCTGTTGTGTCAGGCAGAGCTAGTGGGAAGCAATGAAGTCAGCACAGTCAGTATTGTCCTCAGAACAAATGTAGTTCTAATGGGACCTTGATCTCTCGGGAAAGGATTGTTGAAGAACAATACTGGGTCTCTCATTTCTCTGGTTGTTTGTCATTTCATGTGCTCTGCCACTGTTGCTCATGTTCCTGCTTGGTTCCTATGACATAATGCAACCACAGATGCTTTTATTACTGGTAGCATCATGCTATGTGGGCTTTTAGTCTCAAAAGTTTATGAAGTACCCAGCCTCAGGAACTTTTATTATAACGAGGGGAAATTGACCAACACAGTACATCTCATTTAGCTGTTAAGCAGTAGCAAGGAGCAATTCCTTGTTGAGCAAACACCAGCTCAACAGGTAATATTCCATAGTGTTATGAGTCAATTTGTATCAGTATGATGAAGTACCTAACATTGTATGCGTATGAAATAAAGGAAAGTTTATATTGACTTACGGTTCAGGTCTTCAATTGGGCACTGCCTTTATGTTGGGCCTCTGGTGAAGGTGGCAAATCATTATAGGAGCATATGTTGAAGCAAGAGATTACATCTTGCCAGGAAGAGTCTAGGAGAGAGATACTGAATCCCTCAATCCACTCTAAGGCATGGTTCGGTGAGCATAGAACTTCCCAATAGCTCCTATCTCTGACAGGTACATGACAATTCCCAATGTCACACATCAGAGACACCCCAATAACACATCCCCAAGGGCACCAATCATTTATACGGAGATTTTTTTGACAGATTTTCAGTTATTCCTTTTACATGTATGACCTTCCTTCCTTTCTTTTTTTCTTTTTTCTCATTGTGTATAGTCTAGGAAGTTTCTGTTGGCACATCTCCCAGCTTGATGATATTTTTCCCTTGCTCTTGCTGAGTCTTCTGATGAACTCATCCAAGGTATTCTTGATGTCTTTTGCAGTGCTTCTGATTTTTACCATTTCTTTTCTTTTTTTGTTTCTTTGTATCCTTATGCTGATATTATCTATTGGATGTTGCACATTCTTTCCTTTTTGATTAAAACCATCACAGTTGTTTTATAGGCTCCTCATCTGATAATTCCAAAAGCTGCTTCATAATCTAACATCTGAGTCTGTTTCTGATGCTTGTTTCTTTTCAGTCTTTTTTCCTTTTTGGCATGCCTGGTAACTTGTTGAATTAGGTTTTAGAAACTGAAATAAATAGTCCCTTATGGTGAGGATTTATGCTAATCTCACTAGGACATGGGCATTATTTAGTGTTGATGATAGCTATAGATACCGCAGGCTTTCCATTCCTTCAGTGGCTTCGTTTTTATCTTCATTTTAAGTGCAAGACTTCTTTTAGTGCATTTTTAACTCTTAGTTTTAAGCACATTCAAGTATGCTACACAATCAAATCTCAGCCTTTAAATGGGCTTGGGTCTCTGTCCTGTGCCCTTCATAAGTTTTTCTGTTTGTTTATTAGCTCCCCCTACCACACCTCAGCTAAGGGAAAGAGGATGGGGGCAGGAGTGAAATAGAATGAATTCCAGTTCCCTATAGCATCTGAAAGTAACAATTGTAGTTCCTTAACCTGGACAGTGGATGTTTAATACTTAGATAACTGTGGTAGTAGTGGAGGGAAATTATAGTCCTCCAGGTTTAGTCTTTCCTTTCCCCTGCTATTCCATGGAGGAAATCACATTTCGGATTTTTACTGAGTACGGTTTACTAGTACTGGAAGGCCTAGTATTTGTAAGGCTTAACCTTCAGGTGTTTTTCTTGCCCTAATGGAATCTATACTCAGCTTCCAGCAAGCTTGGGAAACCATCGCAAGCATGAATCTGCTGGGTTTGCGATTCAGATGTGACCAAGACCAGTGTGTATCCACTGTGACCTTCTATAGTGGGTTTTCCCACATTTCACAATTTCACTGCTATTTCAAACTTACCTCACTTACGGGCCCAAGAAAAACTTTTATTGTCAGTCTGGGCAGTTGTGGGGTGTTGTTGTTGTTGTTTTGAGGTGTTTTAGGTTTTTGTTTGTGTGTATATGTATGTGTTTGTTTATTTGTTTGATTTATGGTTGCTGCTTTCTAAGAATAGGATGATAGAATATTTATATGCTGGTTTTGATCTTTTTTTCCCTAAAACTTGTGTGCAAGTTCTCTCTTACCTCTAGAGTGTCTTTTCCATCTCTCTTGTAGCATTAATTGTAGACTACATCATATCCGGGGTGTCTGTGTTTATGCACTCTTATCTCCTGTATCACTATCCATGTCTGTATCTGACCATATCAGACATCACATATGGAATGTGTGGTGGGTTCCCTTTCCTAACTCACAAAGATGCACACTTTTTCTTAGTATTTCGAAAGTATAGCAAAAGCATTAAAAAATATATTTAATCGCAGAGCTTGCTTTCCTTCTTCATGAAGATTGTCATCTTGGAGGAATGTCCCTGTATGAATGCTGCCTCCCGCCTGCCTGGCTTTTTCCATACTTAGTAGACTACTGATGCGAGTTCAATGCAAGCTAGTTAATCAATATTACCCCCTCCGTGCTTGTCTGTAAAATGATTGGAAAGGACTGGAAAGTATGAATGGGTCCACATGTGTGTTAATCATTTAGAGCACACGGTCAGGTAACATGGCATAGCCTTAGTAAATACTATCCATTGTGAATACAGACAAGATTATTATTATTTTCACTGTTTGCATAAGAAGGACCACTATCATTTGGATATAGTGTTCCTGTACAGCCCTGTCATCTCAGTTACTTCCCACAGTATTTAGACCTCTGATGATTCTGTAAAGATACCATGTCATTTCATTCTTTATTTTTTCAAATATGCTGCTCCTGTCTTTGTCTAGAATATTTTCTTCCTCTCTATCCATTTGGCAAACTCCTACCCATCTATCCAACTTCATCTCAAGCATGACCTCAACCCACTAATACTTATTAATGTTTTCACAAACCCTGTGTGCTTGCCTTTTTAGGTCCTTGTTTGATTTTTCTTTTTAAGGAGTAAGTATAACTTTTGTCCATAACTGTTACAAACATGGTGGTAGCACATAGTTCTTATTCATTAATTTCTATTTACTTTTGAATTTTATATATTTTTAATTAATTTATTTATTTATTGCTTCAGGTTACATCCCCATCATAGTGCCCTCTTTCCACCCCTCCTAGTCCCACTCTCCTACCCTCCCCCCTATCCCTTCCATCGCACTCCTCTAGAGTGGAGTGTCCCTACATAACAGTCCCCCATCCCAGTTCAGCAGACATATGAATTTTATATTGTTTAATATTTTCTTAAAGTAAGTTATCAAACCCATCCCCCTGCCCTCATTCCCTCCCTCCAATTTCTTCTCTGTCATCCCCAGCATTTATTCCTCCAGTTTCATGTGCTCTTTTTTCTTTTTATTCCCACTGAGCCCACTTAGTTCTGCAGTGTGTGGGGATTCTCAGTTGCATTAGAACTTAATAACTTCACCTTAAACTTCTCTCAAAATAAAACTCAACCCACTGTACTCTCTTCCATGCTCCTAGGATACTTCCCTTCCATCTTTCAATAAATACTCCCTAAAAAAATTTCAGCAAGTTTCAATACAGCATCAAACCTGCTAGATCACCTATGACTTGGAAAAACAATCCCCAAATCAATCTCTACTACCTACATCCACATATATAAAATCTTATCTAATCAAAAAGGTCTGATAAAAATTTGCTTTATATCTTTCCTCATCTCCTTAATCTCAATTCCCATTTTACTCTACACCTAATTACCTTGAGTAATCTCAGTAATAATAAAATTCCAGCAAACAAAGACCACCCAAACACAACCATCAACCAAGCTGCACAACTATATATATATATATTATATATATATATATATAAATAAAATATAAAAAAACTGCTACCCCTACCCCACCTTCCCCTATAATACCTAAATCATCAGTCTCAAGAACAGCTCAATTATCTATCACATAAACATCAATCTCTAACTCAAATACATAATAATGACTTAATGCATACATTATACCTAACTCCACTAAAATACCCAAAACAATATCATATGACCAATTAAACCTAAACCTCAAACTTCAGCATACTGCTTCACAGCAGCCATAGGAGTAATATACCCAAGAACAACTATCATTCCACCTAAATAAATCAAAAACACTAGTAATCCTAAAAAAGACCCACCTAAACTCAAAACTATAGCACAACCCACACAACCACTAAGACTTAACCCTCCAAAAACAGGAGAAGGCTTCAATGCCAATCCTAAACAGCAAGCAAAGTATAAAACACTTGTAATAAAAATTCAATTAGTCATTATTCCCACATAGCACTTAACTATGACTACCAACATGAAAAATCATGGTTGTAATTCAACGATAGGAACATTAATGAATTGCAACATGAGTAACTTCTTCAGGTTCACATTGCTGAAGAAAATTTGTTCTCCCTCTGACAGCTGCTATCTCTCTCTACCAATAGCTCATCTACTTCACGACTCTCTCCCCCTTCCACAGTTGCGCTTGTCTGACTTAGTTTTTCCTATGGCGCTTGCTAAAGTGATGAAAGAGAAGTGGCTCCAGAGCAGAGACTGACCCAGGTCATATAGAAGCTTCCTTTTAAAATGATGCTCTAACACTCACCCCCACGGAGTTAATTGTTCTGTAGTCTGTGCCTACTGCTCTGTAATCTGTAGGGGCATTGTCTTTGATTACTGTTAAGTACTTCAGCGTCTATGGCTCCCATTAGACAGGGGTTTGCAGGATATTCTCCCTTTTCAACACTGAGAATAGGAGTTGTGCAGCAGCAACTATTTATTGAATTAATAAGTTATTCTGATATTGCATCGTAGAAGTAAAGCATACACCAAGGGAAAAAAACAAAAATTAAACATTAGAAGGGGTAAGTGATGACAATGAAGGTTCATGCAGATGAGTATGTATTAAGAGAGATCTTGGTGCTGTAAGTGAGGTAAAGCAACTGAAAAACTAAGTTTTTCTGGGTATAAAATAAGTTCACCTTATTCTTTTGTTGTCTCTGTGTTTGATTTAGTAATGTTTTGGATGTAGAAATGATAACTAGCATTGGGAACAAGAGACCCTAAATTGATATATCCTTCATTATTATTTTTTATATTTGTATATTTATTTAAAACACATATGTATATGTATTTATATGTATATATACATATATATATATAAAACTGACAACAATTAAATAAAAGGGGCCATTTTGAGAAAGAACAAAGGGATACATGGGAAAGGCTACAAGAAGGAAAAGGAAGGGGAGACACACACACACACACACACACACACACACACACACACACACATTCTATCAGCTCTGTTCCTCTGAAGAGCAGTGAATAATAATATACTTGGCTAGGTTCTTAGGTATTTTATTTTCTTTGATGCCATCATGAATGGGGCCATGTCTATGATCTCTTTCTCTGTATGTTTGTGGGTGGTGTAGAAAAACTATTGATTTGTGCCCACTGATTCTGTATCCTTCCACATTCCTAAATTTGTTTATCATTTATAGGAATTTACTGATAGAATTTTGGAGATCTCTAATGTATAGTATAATACCATCTGCAAATAGGGATAATATGATCTCTTTCCCTGTTTGCATTCTTTTAATTTAATTTCCTTCTCTTACCTTATCGCTCCAGCTAGTACTTCAAGCCCAATATTGAAAATAAATGTAGAAAGTGGACATCCCTGACTCATTGCTGAATTCACTGGCATTTTTTCAAGTTTTTTTTAATGTTTATTTATTACTTCAAGTTACATCTCTATCACAGTGCCCTCTTTCCACCCCTACTGTTTCCACCCTCCCACCCTCTCCTATCTCTCCTACCCTTCCCACTCCTCCAGTGTAGACTGTCCCTACATATCAGCTGCTCTCAGTTCAGCAGTATGAGGGCTAAGAGTTTCCTTTTGTCCCGGGGACCTACATGGCAGCACCCCTAGTGCAAATTGTCCCACTAATTGGTAACAAAGTCTATGTTCCTGATCCTTTTGGTGTGTTGATTGTAAGATAGTTATCCTATACTATATGGCTAAAATTCAATTATAAGTGAATAGATGCCATATGCATCTTTCTGAGTCTGGGTTAGCTCACTCAGGATGAGCTTTTCTAGTTTCATCCATTTGGTTGTGAATTACAGGATTTCCTTGTTTCTAATAGCTGAGTAGTATTCCATTGTGCGAATGTACCACAATTTTTTTTATTGTCGGTTGAAGTACATCTGGGTTGTTTCCAGTTTCTAGCAATTACAAATAAGACTGCTCTGAACATAGATGAGGATATGTCCTTGTGGTTTGATGAGGAATCATTTGGGTGGATACCCAGAAGTGGTATGGCTGGGTGATGGGGTAGGGCTATTCCAAGTTTTCTAAGATATCACCAGACTGATTTCCATAGTGGTTGTACAAGTTTTCACTCCCACCAGCAGTGAAGGAGTGTTCCCCTTTTTCTACAACCTCACCAGCATGTGCTGTCATTTGAGTTTTTGATCTTAGCCATTCTGACAGGTGTTAGATGGAATCTCAGCAATGGAATCAAATTGAAAACCCAGAAGTGAACCCACACACCTATGGTCACTTAATTTTGGACAAAGAAGCCAAAACCGTACAATGGAAAAGGACACCATTTTAAACAAATGGTCCTGCTCTAACTGGATGTCGACATGTAAAAGAATGAAATTAGACCCATACTTATCACCTTGCACAAAACTTAAGTCCAAGTGGATCTAAGACCTTACCATAAAGCCTGACAAACTAAATCTAACAGAAGAGACAGTAGGGAAAAGTATCGAACTCATTGGCACAGGTGACAACTTCCTAAACAGAATACCAATAGCTCAGGCTCTAAGAGCAACAATCAATAAATGGAACTTCATGAAACTGGAAAGCTTCTGTAAGGCAAAGGACACTGTCATTCGAACAAAATGGCAGCTTACAGATTGGGAAAAGATCTTTACCAACACCACTTCCGACAGAGGGCTAAAAACCATTATTTATAAAGAACTCAAGAAACTAAACATGAATAAACCAAATAATCCAGTCAAAAAAATGAGAAACAGCTAAACTGAGAATTCACAAAGAAGGAATCTCTAATGACCGTGAGACACTTGAAAAAATGCTCATCATCCTTAATCATCAGAGAAATGCAACTTGCATTATTTTCTATTCAGTAGCAAATACAGTGTGATTTTTGTGGCTGACTCTTTTCCTCTGATAGCCTTGGAGTGGAACATCACAGAAGTTTACTATAAGCCACCCATTTCATCAGATTGAATTTGCAGAATTGCATGGACAGTAGTTATAATAATGAATTTATGTCTTCTGACAGGTGTATTAGAATGCAGATCATTTTCTATCCTTTGATTTTGTTAAATATGTGTTGTGATAGCCAGAAATAGTAATATTTTATACAGCTATTTAAAAAATATTTTTATATTTTAGAAAAAAGAGCTTGGCGTATAAATTTTTGGAGTGAGAGGCATGGGAATTATATTCTATATGAAGTAATTAGTTTAGGTGTGAATTGAAAAAACGATGGAAGAAGTAACTTTTTCACTTTGGAATGTGATATTTTATTGAAGTTCATTTTGATTTTAACAAGTAACATTATATGGACTAAACAGGCTGTATTTAGGAATTTATGTATATACATATATGCATGTGATAACAATTAGTGAAAAAGAGGCCGTGGATTTGAAGGAGAGCATTGAGGAGTATGTATAAGGTTTGAAGGGAGGAATGAGAAGAAAGAAATGTAATTGGAATTTCAAAAATAAAACTAAGAAGCCTAGTAAAATGTTTTAAAATAAACAAAGCCAAACAAACAAACATACCTATTAGCTTTTGCATCACATGATTCTGTCTTAACTCCAGACCTGATTTTAAAAGACATAAACAGTTTCTGTATAAAATGAATTAAACAAATCTTTATTTAAAAAAAAAACTGAAGAATAGTTTCCATGATGTTGCACATCTCTAAAGATATGTCAAGTTAATGGATTTGGAGGCATTTTAAACCACACTTTTCCAAAACTGCACACTCCAGAAGCCTGAGCACCTAGAAGAACAGTTCTACTGAGTCTTTGTTGAGGGAAATATGTTCCTTTAGTCACCTACAAGAATAGTTCTACTGAGTCTTTATTGAGGTTAATATGTTCCTTTAGTCATTTAGCATACGCTTCTCATAATTTCTTAGTTTATTTCACCATTTTCCCATTAATCTACTAATACTGCCTTCTAAAAGTTTTTGTTTCTTACTTATCATTTATTGTAAAAATTATATACCGCCTTTCTGGGTGTTTTCTGACAATAATTTTCCCTTGATTGCCTATCTAGGATTTCTTATTTTATTGTGATTTTTTTAAATGAAGTCATTAATACTACTTATTTATAGCTGTTTGGTTTTGAGAAAAAGATTCTGATGTTATGTGGATAAAGAGTATTTTGGTTAACTAATATTTTCTATGAAACAGCAAGTAATTGAAATATCACAGCCAATTATGACTCTTTCCCGAGTGCAAAATTGGTAGCACTTTACGCCCCACTTATGACTTCAGTGTGAGCCTGCCAAATCCTGTCAACATTTCCAGCAGAAAATGAACCTTTTGGAAAATGTGTTTTTAGGGGTTGGTAGGAAGTAGCTGAAGAATCCTTAAACTGTCACCAGTATTTATATGGGTTTTCCAGTTTGATCAAGAGCAAATCTTTAGTTCTTTTAACTCCAAATTCTATTTTGAGTTTAGGCAATCTTCCTGCTTCCTTTTGGGTTCAATTTCCTAGAATCTTACAGTCAAATTTCACCTCCGTCTGTAGGCATTCCAGAACAAGAGACAAAATTTAGTTGACAAAAGTAGTTTTGAGCACAAAGCTCTTCATGCGAGTTTGTTACAAGAAGGCTACTTCAAACATAGCCAAACTAATACTATATATTACTGGTTTACCTTTGAGTAAATGAATTTGGTATGAATGCTCCAGTTAAGAAAACTGGCATTGTCTTCGGGTGAATGCTCACAGAGTTGCTGTGCTGTGCTTTTAAGTGTCCTATACATCATCCAATCCTCTTCAAGCATTATTGTAGCTTCTTTTTTTTAACTTTTTTTATTCTTTTTTTTAATTCTTTTTTTCAAATTATTTTTTATTCCTTCAAGTTACATCTCAATCACAATCCCCTCCCTACTCCCCCCTCCAGTCCCACCCCTTCCCCCTAAACCCCCCATGCTCTTCCCTTTTAAGTTTAAGGTATATCTTTTTCCCCTCAACAGCTCCCCCTTTCAGTCCGACAAATGGTTCTTTCCCTTATAACAATAAATACAAAATACAAAACAACAGAAATAAATAGGCCACAATTATGAGAGTTATATGGCTTAGCATACATTCCCAATGTCCAGTCCATATGTATTTGGCACCTGACTTTAACATTCTATTATCTAACCATCTCCATGAGTTTAAAGTTCTATAGCTAACTCAGCTTTCATACTAACTTGCATCACAATTTTAAAAACATCTTCTTAGATCCAGAACACCCTCTTGATTCCTAAACAACTCAAAATTTAACTATGAGACTCTAGCTATCTATTCTTCAACCACCTCAGAGACCTGAGAGGGATATATATATATCTGATTATATAGGAAGTGGAGGGTCCACAGCTTCCAAAACTAAGAAATGACATACCAGTGGCTGCCTGGACAGTTCCCATTTTCTCTCCATACATTACAGCATCAATCTTCAGCCGTTTGGCCCCATTTCTCTGACAGACATTGATGTAGAGCAGGAATTATGAAGGACTTACCTACCCTGTCTTGGCAGAGCTAGTCTGTTGACTTACCTGCTTCCAAGTTTTGTCCTTTTTGGACAGCATTCTGTCTACATTTGGAGCAAGGGGTTTTTCGTGCCAAGAGATAGGCTTGCCACTAATTCAATCATCTCCCACTGGAGATTCTTTGATCCTCATCTTCTACTTGGAGTAGAATAGGGGGTGCTATCAGGAGCTGACATGTCTCGATATCAAAAAATCTTAAGTTAAGAAAACATCTTTGAATGCCATATTCTGCAGATCTCTTGAGGTTTTTGAAGATGCCCTATCTATCTCTTATATTTAGATAAGCAAATGTTGCTTGTCTCTTAGCAACTTGATTTCTGATTAGCTAAGAAAATAACTGTGATAGACTGTCTTAGTACCTAACAAAATGCCAAGCTTGCCTGACTATCTTATCTGAAAGTCTTAAAAGCCAGCATTGGTTCAGCACTCGCCATATAACCATGTAGCTCTCTAAGAGCTCTCTGTGTACTTTCTTGATTACAGATCTGATCAAGAGCTATTAATTCTTAGAGAGGTTTTCGGAGTCTCCCAAGAATCACACCTGACCTAGGGATCCTTCTTGAGAAGATTCTGATCCCCAAACTAGTGCCCCTTCCTTTGACCCAATGCCTCTCTTTTTATAACACATGCACTCCTATTTGGAAACAGAAATGATTTTAAATGAATTAATTTAGTGGCTTGGGATTTTCCACGGCTCTTTAAAGCTCCTCATGTGTCCATGACATGACTTCATGTATACAGTCTCACACTTTGAGAAGCAGAGCAGGTCAACACGTGTCTTCCCAAGCTTGCTCTGTTTGTAGCATCTGTGTAAAGAATGAGGTCATGTTTCTAAACTGTCATCCTGTACACCTGTGCATTGCTTTTGTAAAAGTGCTCTAATGGGTGGGTATGTGAGTTCCATTCCACTTGCATCCCAAGAGAAGCCGGCAACTCAGGTAACCATTGAACTGCACAGGGTGATAAAGACAGTTTGGGAGGTTGATGTTTAGTGAGCCCTACGGCAGCCAACATCACACATTTCTCCTTGCAAGGTCAACAGGGTCTTAGAAGTTGACAGTGATAATTTATCCCTGAGCCAAGTTTCTATGAAGTTGTCTTTCCAGAGAAAGACACTTGGAGAGTTTCTAGTGTACGTCAAGCTGGTATTTCTGCACTCAATGGTTTCCTATTAGTGGCCCATATTTTCTAGTTAAATTGCACATTACTGTCAGAAAGAAAATATTTTGTTTTGTAATAATACCAAAGCACGTGTGTGTGTGTGTGTGTGTGTGTGTGTGTGTGTGTGTGTGTACTTCAACCAGAACACTGCTCTTCTTGGGTTTGGGAATGGTCCAGTCCAGCGATATGCTTGTCCCATGTATTTATATATACAGCCACATTCTGCTGGCAAGTTTCCAGTCTCTGGCCATTTGTGCATTTTCTCCTTTCCACCCAGTTTAAGGGTTCCTATAATCTTTTATGAACCATCTCTAGTCATACCATACTATAGAAGGATAGGCAAATTAGTATTAATTCACTGATGTTGTGTTCAATAGATCCCCTTTCTTTGTAAATCAGAGTTATTCACAGAAAATGGCTCAAAAATCATTCCTAGCCAAGTAGAAATTCAGTTACATTTAGTTGTCAAATACGCTTATTTTTTTTGTCAAATAAATGTTCTGAGTTGATTTGTATCCCTTGTTAAAAAAGAAAGAAAGTAAAAGAAAAGAACAAAAAAACAAAAACAAAAACAAAAACAGGCTCTCATATAGCATAGCACAGGCTGTCCCTCAAACTCACTGTATAACTAAGTGTGGCCTGAACTGACCATTCTCTCTCCACTTCACACGTGCTGAAATTACAGTGATTTTGTACCAAATTAATCTTTGTAGGTTGCCAATCATTTAGGATGTGCTAAACTAATAGAATTTCTAAATCTTTTTCTTCATTTAAATTTTGGAAGGAGAATTTTTTTAGTCATCCAGTTCCAACGTTGACTTGAGAGCCCATGGCTTTGCGGCCTGGCCAGCTTTTCTACCATCTGTTACCTTATTCTGCCACCTCCTCTTGAATCCTCCCCTGAGTCACTCAGACAGAATTGATGTCCTAACATGTATTGCTGTCCTTATGTACTCATTACACACGTCTTATGAGAGTTCTTCTAAGTATAACTTAGAGGTGGTGAGGCCCTACCTCCAGCATCACTGTGATATATGATGTGTAAAGGCAAGAATGATCTAATTTTATCTCTACTAATCTAGCACATTGTGTGGTACCAGGCATATGGCTGTTATTTCTTAAAACATGATGAATAGATGAATAGATCTGTGAATTTAGCTTCATAAGGTAGATTTGTTGGTATTTTCTGTTTATGTCTACATATGGGGATCCATGTGTCTATAGGTGTATCTAGGTACATGCACGTGTGTATGTACTCATGCATATTTAAGACAAGAGTTTTTTTTTTCTCAGATTATGTCCACCTTGTTTTTTGAGACAGCCAGTTAGGCTTGATTGGCTGGCCCCTAAGCCCCAGAGACCCACCTGTACCTGCCTCAAGGGCTGGGATTAAAAGTGCTTGCAAACACCATGTCTGTGGGATTGAACTCAGGTCCTTGTGCTTACAATGTAAGCACTTTACCAAATGCTGTTCTTCCCATCCCATAAGCTGTGTTTTAATTAACCCTATGGTTCCTGGTGGTGATCTGTTAGAAGCCTCTTGTGATGTCACAGCACAAACTCCATAGCCATATTGACTCTGAACCCAGCTTTGCATGCCACATGTCTAGACTTTGGGCAAGGTACTTAGCCTCTTTGTGCCTTAGTTTCTTCTTCTACAAAGTGGGATTTTGATATGATCTCAGGTGTGTTATGAGGATGTAGTATGACAGACAGTAGTTATAAAATGCTCAGAACTCTGCCTGGAAGATAATAATTGTAGTATGTTATAACTATACACTGCTTGGAAAAAAATAAGTTTTGGTAAGCAAAGGATAAAAATGGAAACTTAATTATTCTTGACAAGTTCCCTGGTCTTCAGCTATGGCCAGTGTCTTTGTTAATGCCTTCCTGTTAGGAGTGTCCAGCCACAGTAGATCGCAGGTGTGCTTCGTGTGGTGAGACATGTGATGCTACAAGAGCCATTCTATCATTCCCCTGATTCAAGTGAATGCTTGTGATTGGTAAGAATTAAGGAAATTTTAAAATTCTGTATAAACCAGGAAGTAATTGTATGTGTAATTCCACTGGAAAATTGAACATGAAGAACATTTTTGGGAAAACTGGAAATTACGTTAGGATTGCAATATACACTACCAATACAAATGTGGCATTGTTTTCTAAGAACTTTTGTAGAATATTCTGCATTCTAGGGGCAACTTTACCTTGACATTACTTTCAGAAGAGCATAAGCAGTTCAATTTACAAGGTAATAGTTTTATGCATTAGCTCTTTAGTACACAAAATTATATTGTTGATTTTAGGTCTCATCAAAATTTCCTAAGCTTCAGCTGAGCATACCTGAGGAAATGGGCCAGTCTTCTCATTTATTATGGATTTGAAAACAAAATAAGCAGAAGAAGAAGAAGAAGAAGAAGAAGAAGAGGAGGAGGAGGAGGAGGAGGAGGAGGAGGAGGAGGAGGAGGAGGA